>OZ018403.1:31092656-31243060 GCA_963969585.1 Drosophila helvetica | reverse complement strand
GGATTGCAAAACAATCATTTCAACAAAGAGGCGGAACAGGAACACTAAGCCGCCACAAATGTGTTTTGCGCGATTTGTCTGCGTCTTGCAGTCAGTCCAAAATATCTGACTTTTCGCTCTTGGTGTGACTGAAGGTAAGTTTTTGTACACATATAATAAACATACATAATTTATATAATATGAACAATTTTGTTGTAGGTATTGGCTTCCAGGACTATGCACAGACCTTAATTAATATTGGTATTTGGCAAACACAGTTTCGCAGACATTGTAGTTTCACGAAAAGAACTAAGTACCACTGCCATGCGGGATGAATACGCCAAATTAAAAGAGCGCTCATTAAAGACGTCGCTGGACAACATATGGCCTTAACCACTGACATGTGGACCGATGAGTACACTCAGAGAAGTTCTATTTCTTTAAGCAGTCATTATATAAATGACAATTTCGAAGTAAATGTAAAACTGCTGTGTTTAAAAGTGTTTTTAGAGGACAAAAAGACTGGTGAAAACATTATTTGTCAAATTAAAAGCACAATGGAAGATTTTCACATTGCACAGAAACTAAACTCTCAGTCTTTGTAACTGACAATGGAGCCAACGTTGTGTCTGCATTTAAGCAGTTTAAAAGGCTTTCCTGTGCATGCCATAGCTTGAATATAGCTATGGACGATGTGCTAGAAAAAAATCCCATTCCGGAAGTTAGGGCTTTAATAGATTGCACAAAAAAGCTTGTTAAATACTTTAAGCACACAAGTCTAAACAGTAAATTGCCAAAAACACGAAACAAGAAGTTAAGACTGGGTGGAACTCCATATTAATTATGCTTAATAGTATATTTGAGGTTCAAGATAATGTAAAACGTATCTAAATAGAGAAAAATAAGGTTAATCGAATTGCTTTCTTGGATTTTTCATTGTTGGAATCTCTTTTAGAATTCCTTAAACATTTTTCAGACAGAGAGCCCACTATTCATATATATCCGTTATGGTATGCAAAATTAGTTCAACTATGCTCAACTGACCAAATGGATAATTAATAGAATTCAAAAAAAAATTAATACTAGAATTAAAAAAGCAAACTTTAAGAAGTTTGGAAACACGTTGTGTGTCCAACACTGCGCATTTTGTTGGATTGTTTTTAAATTCACCTGTTAAGCTACTGAGCTTATTCAGCAGCGTAATTGTCAATATATTTTTGTTGAAAACACAATTGGTTGGAATTTAAGTCCGATTTATTTTCCTTGCAATGCGATGGTGGCGATTTGATTTAAGAGCTCTTATTAACAGTAATTTATAGTCGGGTTTATAATGGCGAGATTGATTTTACAGGTATGGTGATACAACGATAAAACACATTTATGTACGACGACGATCCAATTTGCAGTGTCTTCTGCTCTGACGATGAGCCTCCCTCACAGCTCTTGCGGGACGACGAACGAGACGAGAAACGGGGATGCAGCGATTGAGAGCGTAGAAGCAAGCAACAATTAGGAGAGCTGTGTGCTCTTTAGGCTGCCATGGGCCGGCGCTAAGCCGAACACCACCATTTAAAGAATTGCTTTTTTTATCTGCGGAAAAGCGGGAGAATATAGTAACTACGGTAAAAACAATGATTTTTGATATACAGTGACTCCATCGCATAATCGGACACTTGCATACTCAGTACAAATGAGCTCAAAAAGTATAAAAAAATGAAGAAAAAAATTTTTTTTTAAATTTTTAATACAACTTCATAGTATTATCTTTCAAAAACATAACAAAAAAGTAATATTTTCTAATGAGAACACTTTGCTTAAAGCGAGAAACGAAAAAAAGGCATTTTTCGAGGCTCAACGAATAATCGGACACAGCCAAAAAGTAATGAAAAAAAAGCATTAATTTAGGAACTAATATTTTGTTGCGTATCCTTTTGTTTCAATAACAGCCTGCAAGCGTTTTGGAATTGATTTTACCAAATTCTGGCATACCTGGGGCTCTATGGAGTTCCATGCCTCTACTAAAGCCTCTTTAAGCTGATTTAGCGTATAAAACTTTTTTTTATAAACCCTCCTGGCTAATTCTTCCCATAAATGCTCTATTACATTGAGGTCTGGGCTCTGTGCAGGCGTTTGTACAATTTTGGGGCAGTTATGTATCAACCAAAGCTTTGCAACGCCTGATGTGTGCTTGGGGTCATTGTCTTGATAGAAGGCAAAGTTGCTCGCGATGCCCAATTTCTCCGCACTTTGCTTGACATTTTCCTTTAAAATAGCCAAATAGCCAAATTTGTCCATTATTCCATCAATGAAATGTAAATTGGCTACTCCAGCACTCGACATACAGCCCCAAACCATCACAGAACCTCCTCCATGCTTCACAGTGGCCTTTGTATTTTTGGGTTCGAATTCAGTGTTTGGTTTACGCCACACAAACTTCTTGCCATCTGACCCATGTAAGTTAAATTTACTTTCATCAGTAAATAGAACCTTTAAATAATAAAGACTTTTAATAAAATTAAACTTAGAGATGATATACCTTTAAATTACCGTATCCCAAAAATGTGGACTTTTTAACAAGTACTCCCTTACATATTTTACTCTATTGAGTTTGTTTTTTGGGCTTATAAACGGCTTCTTCCTGGAAACTCTTCCATAGTAATCATACTTATGGAGAGTATTACGTACTATGTTCAGACAAACGTCTTTTCCCGATCGATTTTTTAAGGATATCTGGAGTTCTTTTGCGGTTAAGAAAGGATCTTGGTTTATTTCTTTTAATACTGAACGCTCTTCTCGTTCATTTAAAATCTTTCCTTGACCTTCTCGGCTTTTGTTGGCTAGCCTAAATTCATCCCGGAACCTCGTAATTATATCCTGGACAGTTGATTTGGATTTTCCGACCAAATCCGCGATTTCTCGCACTGTTTTCCCTTCCAAGTTAAACTTTACTATTAGCTGTCGAAGTTCTACGGAGGTTTGCTTGCCTTGCGGAGCCATTTTACACAATTTCAGTAATTTGTTTTCGTCAATCAGACAGCCAGACAACCAGACAGCGAATGCCATAAAAAGAACAAAAGTGTTCGAGAGATTTCTGAGAAATAACGGTGTTTTCTATTGGCACTTTTGCTCTGTCCGATTATTCGTTGAGCCTCGAAAAATGACTTTTTTTTGTTTTTCGACTAAAACTAACTGTTCTCACTAGAAAGTTTGAGTTTTTTTTTAGGTTTTAGATAGATAATAGTATGAAGTTATAATAATAGTGAAAAAACAACATTGTATACATTGTATAAATTCTCCACAAGCATCCGAAAAAACTGTTGTTGAAAGCGAAAATTTGACAGAACATTCCCAATTTATGGATGCTAATCTTTCCAAAAAAAGATGAACAGAAAAAACTATTATTGATATAGAAATTGATAAATATTTAAATATAACTGGCCAAGAACGGGACATTTTAAAGTTTTATTAAAATTCCAACGACCTCAAACTTTTGCAGAAATTGGCGCAAAATGTTTTATGCATTCCTGCAAGTTCTGCAACAATCGAGCGTATTTTTCCACTTCTGGAAAAATACTAAATGAAAAGAGAACTAGAATAAAAAGTGAAAACCTAGACATGTTAATTTTTTACATCAAAATATGTAATCGATTTCTCTTTTTATACTGTGTTTATGCTAGGCCCATTTCATGAAATCTTTTTATGCAATGGGGACAAAAATGTGTGCACATAAACACCATTTCATGGATTCGTTAACACACGAAAGTTGACTGTGAATTCATGAAATGGTGTACAAATTAGGTGGCACCGCCGGGCGAAAAAAGGAAATAAGTGACAACGAAACAAGAAAATAAATAGTATGTGGAATCAAAAAGATCCCTTTTGACTGATGCCGAGTTGACTGAACTCCATGCGCTGGTGAAGGAGGAAGATTTTACTTCAAAATTGTTGCCAAATTACACGTCTGGCAACTCTGCTGATATGATTTCATGTATTTGTCTCCGTCGGATAAACAGGGGCTATTTAAATTTCACGCATTCTAGAATACATGAAATTTATAGCAAAATCGTCTAATCTCTCTCGTAGTGTTCAGACGCGTTTTTCTTTGCGCTCCGCTCATTTTTCACTTATTTTGTATAAACAGCCGGTGTTTATCCAAAATAAACCTTTAGCGAACTAACAAATTAACTTCCAAACATAAAGTCCATCCTGAATCGCGAGTGCATGCCTATTTACTGTGTAAAACATAATTTAATAATTCTTTTTTCTTTTTTGCGTCGGTTAACATTGTGTTTTTGTTGTTGCTTTTCGTAAGTACGCTCTCACATTGAATTTAGCCCGCTCTCATCTTGTAGTCTGTGCTTTAGCATCACTCTCTCCCTATAACCCAAACATAAATAACTGTTCTTCCTCTCTCGCTCTCAATACTTTACGTGCAGTAGCGCTCTCTCTCTCTCATTGCAGCTGCTGCAACCGCTCTCCTCTCTCCGCTCAGTTTTTACTAATTCCGCATTAAGCGTTTGCCAGGCACACTGGTCTAATTTCTATTTGCTTTAAAATAAATTTTGCTTCTCTATTGTATTTAAAACGGAATCCGCTATGATCTGTACCAAAAAAAACTGCAAACAGGTGGTCACCTCTGCTCAGCCGAATTTCCCCTGCTATATCTGCGAAAAAGTAGCGCACGCAAAGTGCGTTGGGTATTTAGGCCTCGTGGGTAATGCCATTTCCAAACATAATGGCTTGTATTACTGACTTTAAGGTGCTGACCGTAGGCTTTAAAAAGCAGTACGATCAGCTCCTAGCCATGGAGTCTTTGTTTAGCAGTTTGCAACTGCTGAATGAATCTCCTAGGCGAAAAAAGGTCACTCCGCGGGATCTCCAAGACCCAACTATCCCTCAGCCGCCCGTTGCCGAACAACCGACTCCGACCACTCCAATTGTGCAGCAGCCGATATCGTTTGCCATTCCAAGGGCAACGACAGCTGCTGGTGATGCAAATTCGGCAGCCGAATTTATTACTTCGGAGAACGCACAACCAGAAATTTCCGTAGCGTCCGTGTCCGTCGAGTACGCCATCAATCCTAATATCCCGTCCACTTCGATCCCACCAACAAACATACGACCCGGACCACCGGGTATTGCCTAAACGACAAATTTTTGTCTGACGGCTTGCCCCTTACACCACTATAGATGACGTTACTGCTTTTATTCAAAGCAATATACAAGCCGTCAATTTAAAGGTGGAGAAGTTTAACTTCTCTTATGCCAGGGATGTAGCTTCATTCAAAATAAGCGTCTCCCCGACTCATTTTGACACCATTTGCTCTGCCAAATTTTGGCCAGAGAACATGGTGGTGAAGGAGTTTAAGGCAAAGAAGAAGAGTAGGCCCCCAATAATCCCAATACTAATCAGGCCAGTGCTCCATCCTCATCTTCCCAGTCCACCCATCCAAAAAACTAACTTCCTCTCTCTTAATCACCTACCAGAATGTTAGAGGCTTGCGTAGTAAGCTCAGCACTCTGTATCGGGATAGCGTCGCAGTTTCTGAAGTTTTGGCAGGTCGGTACACAACCTTTAGAAATTACCGTTCGTCTTGACGTGCAGGTGGGGTTCTGATTGCAGTGGACTCTAACTTCACGTCGGAACATCTTACAGTCCACGGAGCTCATCTCCTTCATCATTAAAGGCTTCCAAGGTAATCTACAGACGGATGTCATTTACACAGATTTCAGTAAAGCATTCGACTCTGTAAACCACACTCTCCTAGCACAAAAACTTGACCTTTTAGGGTTTCCACCCAATCTCTTGAGATGGATTTCTAGCTACCTTTGTTCCAGGTCCCAAAGAGTCCTCTTCAAAAACTCCCTATCTTCACCAGTTATGGTTACTTCGGGCGTACCACAGGGCAGCCATCTAGGCCACCTACTCTTTGCACTCTTTATTAATGACCTGCCTTCGGTATTAACATACTCTCGAGTACTTATGTATGCGGATGATGTTAAACTGTGTGTCCAGTTCAAGGATAAATTATCTCACTCCAGGTTGCAATCCGATCTTAATAGCTTTCAGTCATGGTGTTGTGCAAATTTGTTATACCTTAATGCTTCGAAATGTAAAGTAAAGACATTTCATCGCTCCAGCGCCTTTCTGGCTCCTTACACACTAGGCGGGGGTTCTCTCGAGAGAATTACCCTAGTTGATGATCTTGGTGTTCTTTTAGATCCCAAGTTAAAGTTTTCTGAACACATTTCTACCATGGTAAATAAGGCCATGGGCGTGCTTGGGTTTATAAAGAGGTGGTCAAAGGAATTTGACGACCCCTATATAACAAAGACTCTCTATGTATCGCTTGTTCGTCCGATTTTAGAATATGGTTCTTGTGTATGGTGCCCTCAGTACAAAGTACACCAGGACCGTATAGAATCAGTACAGAAAAACTTTTTAATTTTCAATGCAAGTGGGAGACTGCCGTCTTACTCTAGTAGATCGCTTTTAATAAACCTTCCATCTTTAGTTAACCGTAGAAAAATGCTTGGTGTGATTTTTGTGCACAACTTGATCAAGGGTGACGTAGATAGCCCTGACTTGTTGAGCCACATAAACTTCACGATTCCTATTAGAATTACTAGAAATTATATACCTTTGTTCCTTCCGATTTGTAGATCGAATTATTCCTTGCATGAACCTTTTAGAGTTTTATGCTCGGATTATAATTCCCTCTACCATATCATATCGGCAACTAATTCCCTTCCTCTTCTTAAATTACTATTACTCACATACCTTTCTCGTTATTAGAAATTGAAAGTGTACGATAGTATTAATGCATGATTAATTCCTTTAGTAAGATTAGTTATAATTTTCCTCGAATACTAGTCTAACATCTATCTTTCCTGCATGATCGCGATCGGTTCGGTTAACGAGTCGCGCGTTTTGCGGCAGCGCCCCTCGGTCGGTTGGGTGGGAGGAGGACTGCGTTTCGGCCTGGGATTCGCGCGTAACAGCATTCGGCTGGTGTCCCATGGGCCACTTGATGGTGCAGTCATTGCACGTCAACGTCCAAACACGCAAACATAGTATTAGTCTAGTCCTCCTTTAATTTGTCTTCCTATTTATGTATATTTAGATAAATATCATACTTCGACTTTTAGACTAAGAAAAAGTAAATGAATATTATAAATTTATATAAGTTTTTGTTTTATATTTTGTTATACTTTTTGATTGAGAAAAATGTAATTAGCAGTAATATCTGGAATAGTAATTTTGTTAATTTCTTGGAGACTTGAACGCGCCGGGCCTTCAAAAATGTGCTGCGGGCTTCGGGCTTGCCGGGCCCTAAAATTGAGGTCCGTGCCCATCTCTACTATAAACTTCTCTATGAGGTTACTGTTAAGACCTTAAAAGAAAAGTCGAATCACTTGCGAGTTGAGTTTTAAGTTTAAACAGATTTTTATTATTCATATTCTGACCTTATATGTAATTTGCAGCAATTTATCAGGTACAATTTTGTTTTCTATTATTATAGCTAGACCCACGGAACGGGTACATCGTTACCGTTGGAGTGAAATTTTGAGTTTAATTATGAGTATTTTCTGACTACATTAGATACATAAGTGGCTTTAGTCCACCTGCCTCGGGTTTGTCGTGTGTGGCTTGAGTTCACAGATTATTATCTCCGCTCACACCCTAGCGGTCATAAATTACTTATTTTTTATGTACGTTCCTCAGTTAAATATAGATCAGTTTTTCTTCTTACATCAGCAAACGTGTGAAGACTCTTGTTCTTTAGATACAATAATATGTTCATGCTTGAACATTCTGCAAATGGCCGGAAGTGGCATGGTTTTGTTTTTATTTTATATTTTTATATATTTTCTTTATAGTTATAATTACAATTACCGATGATCATTTTAAAGTAAATTACAGTGGATTAGGAAGTGCTAATGTTTGCGGTCTTCACGCTACCTTGAATCTTCTTATGGCATAGATTATTAATATTAACATCATTATTATTCCGATAATCAAGGCTGCATGTCCAGATACATAAAGGAACTTAAGTCCCTTTATTTTCTGATGACCTTCTCTTAACAAATTTATTTCGTTTTCATAGTATGGTTAATTAATGGTACATTTAATGGTTTCCAAACAATTTTTATACCCGGTACTCGAAGAGTAAGGGGTATATTAGATTTGTTGAAAAAATTGATGTGTGTAACACCCAGAAGGAAGCGTTTCCGACCCCATAAAGTATATATATTCTTGATCAGCATCAATAGCCGAGTCGATATAGCTATGTCTGTCTGTCCGTCTGTCTGTCCGTCCGTCCGTCCGTCTGTCCGTCTGTCCGTCCGTCTTCATTAGCGCCTATAGCTCAGAGACTATAAAAGCTAGAGGAACACAACTTTGCATCCAGACTCTTGTCCTATCACACTGTTACAAGTGCATTTTAAAATTTCGCCCCGCCCCCTTCCGCCCACTCAAAGGACGAAAATCTGTGGAATGCACAATTTTAAAGATACGGGAAAACTAAAGAAAACGCAGAATCGTAGAGAATGAGCATATCTATCAGAGTGTTGAATCTGAATCAGATCGAATCATAAACATAGCCACAATGAAGAAAACCATTTCGAAATGCATCGTTCCCTCTCGCTCTCTTTCACACACAGGGGTAGACGCTATGCCTGATCGAATTTTTTGACGCCTAGTTCTCAGAGACTATAAGAGCTAGATCAACCAAACTTTCTATCCAAGCTCCTGTGATATCAAACCGAGACGAGTTTGTTTCAAAATTTTGCCATGCCCCCTTCCGCGCCCACAAAAGATGAAAATCTACAATTTTGAAGATACGGGAAAACCAAAAACGCAGAATCATAGAAAATTACCATATCTATCAGAGTATTAAATCTGGATCAGATCAGATCATAAATATAGTCAGAAGGAACAAATGAAATTTCGGTGGCCTTCCAAGCGCAGACTCATTCCCTCTCTCTCTCGCACACAGCCGTGTATGTATATGTAGGAAGTAGATAAAGACATGTAGAAAAGACAGATGTAAAAAACGTATGTAAACAAAAATGGAAACATCTAATATATAAAAATCTCCGAAAAGGTTGACTTAATTTTTTTTTTCTTTTTAGGCTAAAACTAACCCTTTTGCGAACATGTAATAATGTAATTTATTACAAGCTCGCATACATATATACTGACTGAGTACCGGGTATAAAGTAGAGCCGCGGCGGACAACGTTCCCCCTCGTTGGTATTTCACTTATGTTGGAATAATCCTAAATAAATGGATTAACAACAAAACAGTGGAATCTTCACATTCAAAATAAATTTTTTATCCACGAAAATACCTTTCGCGGTGAACAGACTATAAATTTCCTTCAATTCCGTACCTTTTCTTTTTCCTGGAAGAACTAATATTTCTAATAACCTATCCATTCTTTTTGATATCTCTGTTTTTAACTGCATAGGTTTTAAAATGTTTGGATTCAGTCTACCATGATTAATATCTATGAGTAGACTTATTACTCCTGCTTGGATTTTCTCGCATTCATCAATTAAAGAACTAAGTTGCTTTGTTACCATAAAGAAGTTTATTATAATACATTTTTTTCCCTTTTTTATCATTTGAAAGTAAGGGTCAATATTATAATAAACTATTAGATCCCAAGATGAGGCGACTATTTCTATGTCTCCCATCGGGTCCAAATATATTGAAGTGGAACTGTTCATTTTTTCAATTGACCACTTCTTTTTTCCTCTGGCAGCTATGATTGTATTTGATACTTGTAAAATAACATAAGCATTAACATTACTGCCATGAGTCCTAGCTTGGGAGCGTTTAATTCTAGGGATAACAATATATATTCTTAGTTTAACCTAGAATTCCAATGGTAAAAGCTACGTGCCGCAGTCTCGCCTCCCACTCTCTTTGCTCTCGTCAATCGGAATGCCGAAGCGGGAACCGTGGCTTGACTTTGGCACTTTTAGGTGTGACCGTACACAACAAATAATACATTGTTCTTGGACAAATACTGAAACAGACCATATCGATTACACGCGCGCTGCGCTACATTTAAATTTCCTGATTATCGAGCCGTCCGTTCCGCGGCATACCGGCCCCCGTGAAGCAGCTACATTCACAACATCCAGAACAGCTAACTTGGAGACGGGATGGCCCTAGTAGTTAGACAGGTGAAAGGTGCGACCCACCTTTTCTCCGTTCGACGTCCAATTGTCACAAGCAACAGACCCTAATAGTCCAGGACGGGGTACTTGAATGGCCATCCGTTGGCCTCGAGCCGGTCCTCTGGCAAAGGACCCATCACAGGCTGGATCGGTTGAGCTCTCCGTAGCTTGCATGTATGGCAATTGGTTACCACCCTCCGTAGCAACCTTCGTAAGTTGGTTATCCAGAACTTCGTCCGGAACTTCGTCAGCCCTCGCAGTTCACTACTTTTAGCCCTCTAGTACCCAAGACCGCCTCTGGACGGCCTAATTTCTTTGCATGCTTATTCGCCCCAAACATTTTTTTTTGCTTTGCTATTTTGTTCTGCCTAGTTCGGGGAATCCCAAAAATTAATTTCATTGCGTTTGCAACAAATAAAAAGGCTTGCATAGGCTGTCACAATGTTTTGAAGTTGAAAAATTGTGATATTTGCACAAATTAATTATTTTGCAATAAGGGTGATTTTCAAAAAACTTAAAAAAATATAAAAAGTGCTTGCAGCTCAAAAATAAAACTATTGGCGTATAATTGATTATATTAAGAACGTAAAACTTTCTTTATCTCGAAAAAATAAATTTTCGTACTTAACTTTATTGTTCTTCAAAGGATGCCCGTCTAGAGGCGGTCTTAGGTTACTTTGAGAAAAAAAATGTATTAGGTAAGTTTGGAAGTGGAACACTTCAAAAGCTTGAACTGTAAAATATTCGCATTCAATAGTCATGGAAGGCCGAGAATCCCATTAGCTATCGTCGCTTACGGATGAGGAGATTGGGAATATTTTGTATTCGATGCATTTTGATGATGATACGTAGAATGGCAATAATGAAGATGATGGCGCAATTAATAGAGCAATAAATTTGTCCGATTCAATGCTAGTATCCGAAATTTGTGGGGCGAATATGCGTTCCAAACAATACAAAATGCAATGTCAAGAAATAAATTCAGAAAATTAAACACCTTCAGATATTGTTATAATTTCGAAATATATTGCGGCGTAAGACACAATGTCATCAAAACTGGATTCTCAGACATTGGTGCATCAGCAAACGTGGTCGTTCGATTATCACGCAACGTTCCAGATTTTAACAACCATATAGTGTATTTTAACAACTATTACACTTCACTGTCACTCTTGTTTATCTCAAATCACGCGGAATTCATTCCTTGGGGACTATTCGTTCAAACCGAATTCCGAAATGTAAGCTGCCAAGTGACAATGATATCCAGAAACAACCACGTGGATATTCCACCGAATTTTGTGGATCTGCTGATGGTGCCGAAATTTCTTTATCAGTCTGTAAAGACAATAAGGCAGTGCGACTTGCATCGACCTACGTAGGCACGAATGCTTTTCAGAATGATAAAATAAGAACACTATCGCGTTTTGTTCGAACCGAAAGAAAATTTGTTGACCATGAATATAACAGCCATATGAGTGGTGTCGACCTCATGGATGGACTTATTGGTCGATACAAAATTTCTGTGAAGAGCAATAAATATACGAATCGACTGTTCATACATTTGCTCGACTTAGCCATGCCTACATTTTGTTCAACAGAATCAACAAGCCTTAAGCTAATGATAGGCGATACCAGCTGCCAAATTTTCGAGCAGAGGTTGCGTATATTCTTTGCACGCTTCAAAGTCCTTCGATACCGAAAGGTCCAGGACGCCCAAGCCAAGCTCCTACAAAAATTGGTCAAGGAAAAAAATCGTATCTACCGTTTGAAGACGTTCGCTACGATGAAATCGAGCACTTTCCAATTTTTACATCACGCTCTGGTAAAAAAAACCTGTAAATTTCCTGGCTGCACCTCCGGAACTCAAATTATTTGTCGAAAATGCAATTTAAACCTGTGCCTTTCCCAGCAAAAAGACTGTTTCTACGACTTTCATCACAAATAATTAATCTTTATTTTGCCAAATTAATGTTATTTCTTCATAAACTTTGAAGTATTAAGTATAAAGTACTGTTTGAAGTACATTTTTGTAATGAATCGTTACTTTGTTTTGAATAAAACATAGCATTCTAAATAAAACAAAAAATGTCCATGCGTTCATTTTTTTTGCCCGGTTTCCAACGAACTGTTTGTACCGCCGGTGGGTGCTGCTTATCCAGTGCAGCACAGTTTTAGAGTCAGTCCAGAGTACGCAGCTGCTGATCGCCACACCGTGCGTTTGTTTTACGGTGTCCATCAGTCTCGTTCCCAGTACGGCTGCTTGAAGTTCCAGTCGGGGTATGGACATGGTCCTCATTGGGGCACACTTTGTTTTGGAACAAACAAAATGCGCCTGCACGTCGTCGTCGTCTTATGTGGCTCTTCAGTAAGCCACCGCAGCAAACGCCGATTGGCTTGAGTCCACAAAAACGTGCAGCTGCAGCGCCCACACTCGTCCGACGCCAAAGTAATGGCGCGGACATCGGAACTCTCTCACGTAGCTCATCTCTAGCCGCCAGCCCTCGAACGCTGTGGCAAATTCCTCTGGCAACGGCTCATCCCATCCAACTCCTTCCCGCCAAATCTCTCGCATCAGCAGTTTGGCGGTCACCATGTAGCAGCTCAAGAATCCTATCGGGTCAAACGTTGACATGACGAGGCTTAGGAACTCCCTCTTGGTGGGGCCACGTTCATCACGCTGCTGGGCACCCGATGGTACTTGACGATGAATTTGAATTCGTCTGTAGCCGGCTGCCAGTACATGCCCAGTATATTCTCCTCAGCTTCGGTCTATTCAACGTCCTTGTTGGATTCTAGTGGGTTGACCGCACTGGACCGAGCTGAAAGAAAATCTGAACAACTCGAAACCACCGATAGCATGGATTTCTCTTACCCGTGTTGATACAGCAATAGCTTCATTCTCGTTTGCAAAGCTATCCACGTAGTCGTCCACATAGTGGTACTCGTTTATGGCCAGGACCGCGCGGGGATCTGTGTGGAGGTACTTTGCAGCGTTCAGACTCTTGACGTAGTGCGCTGAGCACGGCGAGCACGCTGCTCCGAACGTCATCACCTCCATCTCGTACAGGTCTGGATCCTGCCGGTCGTCTCCGTTCCTCCATAGGAATCTCTGGGCACATCTATGCTGTGGCTGTATCAACACCTGGTGGAACATCTCCT
Source organism: Drosophila helvetica (assembly GCA_963969585.1). Classification (NCBI taxonomy): domain Eukaryota; kingdom Metazoa; phylum Arthropoda; class Insecta; order Diptera; family Drosophilidae; genus Drosophila; species Drosophila helvetica. Next base: position 31,229,731 of record OZ018403.1, on the reverse strand, counting down.
TAATGTCTGCGCAAACTCGCACTGCTCCTTCCCGAAAGTGGAAGAGCACGGCTGGCAGGGAATTGTACTGCTGTGGGCCTTTGAGCAGAGCTGTGTTCAGGGATATGCCGCCAACCTTGGCTGCCGCATCGAATACGAGACGGATCTTCCCAGGCTTATTGGGGTTCTCGACCCCGAAGTGTGGCAGATACCACGTTCTGTCACGGTTGACCGAAGTGCATTCCTGCTGCCTTAACCGTCGCGCGTATCACTTCTTGACGCAGTCATCCATGATTCCCTGATATGCCTGCGCAAAGTTCCCATCGCACTGCATCTTCCTCTCGATGTTGACTAGTCGCTTAAGTGCCATATTGAAGCTGTTTGGCAGACTCACTTCGTCCGCCTTCCATAGCAGACCAGTTTGATACCGTTGGCCAGCTCGCTTTGTCGTGGCCTCGAGAATTTGTAAAGCCCGTGCATCACCGTGCTGCGACTGGCAGAGCTGGCTTTACTCCGAAATTCTCTATTTCAAAGTAGTCGCTGACCATCTCCTCCAGAAGATTATCCTGTGGGAAGGCTATGAGGCACGATTTATGAGTTGGTGAACTTACTTGGTGTTTCACCGGTCCAAACACCACCCACCCAAGCTTGGTGGCGGCTGCAAAGGGCCCTCCTGGCCCAAAGTTCCCATTTCAAATAGGTATGCCCAAGTGCGCATGATCCAATCCAATTAGGATTTTCGGCACTGCATTGCAGTATGGTCTCATCGGTAAACGTGCGCTAGTCCTCGCCGTTTTGACATCTTCTCGACGCAGGCTTTGCATCGGTAGATTCAAGTTTGAGTTCTTAGCCCATAACGTTTCGGCTTCCCGGTTCCGCTGATCTGCAGACTCACCATCTTCGTGCTCTGTCTTGTGGATCTCCCGCCGAACCATTGGATGTTTAGCTGTCGATTCCTGCCTTCCAGGTCTAGGCTTGGCATGAGCTCGTCCTCGATCATGGTGACCGACGAGCCCTCGTCGAACAGCGCATAGGTGTCCACCTGCTTGTTCTCCCCATACAGAGTTACGGGCAGAATGCGGAATAGCAGGTGACCTCCATCCGAGTTGAAACAACTCAGGTTCCGAATCGGCATTTCACTGCTGCCTTCTGATGGCGTGAGGGACTCACTCGGGGTTGAATCCGATGGCTGCGATGCTCGCGAGTCATCCTTCTGTTGACCGCTGCCTCCATGCAGCGAACGATCGCGATCACTCCTCTGATCCCTCCGCGGCCCACCGTTTGACTAGCTGCGATGCTTCATTGCCAACTCCATGCTGACCGTTGGCGAAGCATGGTTGAAGACCTAGCAGTCCTTGATCGGCTGTTTCTCCTCGCATATCGGGCAGCACTTAGTGCGCTCGTCTTCCAGCTCCTGAACCATCTTTGTTTTGGCTCCTTGGTGCCGATGTCGGTGATAGTGCAGACTAGTCTTGCGAGCTCGTTTAGCCACTCGCTCAAGTGCACAACCGTCGGGTATGATCCTATGGTGGCTGCATGCCTGGCCCAGTCCAGCCTTTTGCTCAACTTAGCTATCAGCTCCTCCATCAGGGTGGGATTCCCTAGGTGCTGAGATTGCTCACCCGGGTAGCACGATCTTGTAGATTTTGTGCTCCTAAATGGGCTGTTCCGGACGTCCATACCAGAACCGTAGCTGGTCCATTACCACCTGAACGTTGGCCGGGTGTATGAGCAGCGAGTTTACTGAAGCTCGCGCTTCACCCTTCAGGGCCTTCACTACCCTTTGGTTGTTCTCCAAAGCTGTGCAGTGGTATGCCGCCGTTGTCTCCACGAACGCGAAATGGAATATAGGCCATTCCTCCGGCTGACCTTCAAACTCAGGAAGATCAGGCAATTTGCGCGGCGTCCATCCAGGCGTCCAGGCGATGGAGTCGGTGCCATGAAGTTGTGTTTTGATTCCCGTAGTGCATGCATGTAACCTTGCTCTGGCAGCACCGTGGCCGTAACACAACATGGCGTGGAGTAGCTTATCGTCGTACAGCTTGAGCTCAGTGTGACTGGTCGCCCTATTGCCAGATTTCCACTCAAAGATGGCTGCAAATTTCCACTCAACTGCAGCGGCGACTGCTCATATAAATATGGCGTCACTTTTTCAGACGAGACTTGCGGCAGATTTCCACTCAATATCTGCCGTTGCGGCACATTTGTCGCACTGCTCACACCAATACCGCTCACTCCGTTTCCAACGGATCTCTTGGCGGCTACCGGCGGCAGAATCTCACTCAATGTCTGCCTTGGCTCTTCACTCAAACATGGCGGTGTATTCGCCGCACCGCTCACTCAAATTCAGCTCACTCCGATTCCAACAGGTCTTTTGAATGCTCCATTTTGTCCTTCACTTGCCCTTGCCCTTTCCAGCTCCTTTTCTAAGGTTGCGATCTTCATCATGAGCGCCACAATTTGGCCTTTGGTGGTGTCCGTGCTCTGGCCTGATCCGTCAGGCTGTAGAGCACCACTCGGATTCCTTCCTTGTGTTCCACTCTCCTTAGGAGTCTGTGGCCGCAACGTCGATCCACCAGCCTTACTCGTGACACTGCTCGAAATGCCAATCGATGCTTCCGTGGTCGTTGCAGTTGCGGTACCCCAGTCTGTCCAATTCGAGGGCTCCACCGGGACGAATATGCAGTCGACATTTTGCAAACCAAATGAGAGCGGGCGACTAAAGAAGCCGCGAATGCGAATAAAAGAAATGACGCCAACCGACGTTGAGCAGTTGGGAGTTGCCTAGAACACCATATATCGATTCAACACTGAAACGAGAAATAGCCAGATCCCGTAGAGTAAATAATGAAGTGCGATAATAGGAGCGTTTTATTCTAGGGATAACAATATATATTCTTAGTTTAACCTAGAATTCCAATGGTAAAAGCTACGTACCGCAGTCTCGCCTCCCACTCTCTTTGCTCTCGTCAATCGGAATGCCGAAGCGGGAACCGTGGCTTGACTTTGGCACTTTTAAGTGTGACCGTACACAACAAATAATACATAGTTCTTGGACAAATACTGAAACAGACCATATCGATTACACGCGCGCTGCGCTACATTTAAATTTCCTGATTATCGAGCGTTCCGCGACACCAGCTAATGGACAAACTTTTGTAATAGGTATTTTAATCAACCCATCTTGATATTTAATGGTGACTACTCTGACTCTATCGTCCCTATCTTTATGTATTTCTTATATTTTTCCCAACGGCCATCTAGCTGGATGACAGCTTTCATCTTTAATTAAAACTATCTGTCCTTTTTTAATATTCTGAATTCCTATTTTCCATTTATTTCTTTGTTTCAGAGTGTGTAAATGATCTTCCTTCCATTCAATCCAGAATTCTCTCTTCATTTTTTTAATTAATTTCCACCTATCCAGATTTCCAATTCTTTCATCTGACACTGTTTCATTGGGTTAAATATTGGCCTTCCAATAATAAAGTGACCTGGTGCTAGTACATCAAAATCGTCAATATCATTTGTAGCTGTATACAACGGGCGTGAATTCAGTACAGCTTCAATTTGACATACGAGGTTTGCCATTTCCTCATAGATTAAATTATTGTCCCCAATAATACAATAATTATTAAATCACCTTTCTGCTATCTATTCTGTTGTATCCGCCTTGGGTTCTGCTGATCAGATTATTGTCATGGGTTGTTTTGATTTACACCTTGGACTCCATCTTTCGAATGTTGATTGGTCCATCCTTCATTCCTTACCTAGTATAGACGAATAGTTCGATTCAATCTATGACATCCAGCATTCAAAATTACAGAGGTATTGCTAAGCTTTCTGCCATCCCCAAAATGACGTAATAATTTGTCTGTCCTACTCTGATTGAATGTGGTGCTCAAACAATCTGCTTCTTTTGAACTTTTCTAAATGTAAACTTATGACATTGTAGAATCTAAGTGACACTTATTTAAAATCAAGGGATGTTTAACCTCAAATTCTGCGCTTGAGTTTTGTACTCTTCCTCCAACTCGCAGTAATCCATCTTTATCTAAAAACGGGATAAAGCCCAATTTTTTACTTTTTGTTTAATTTCCTTTTTATTAATTAGGCTAGCTATTTCAGCACTGAATTTAATAGCTTGTTGTTTTTTCAATATTCATATTTTGGCGATCTTAATCGCATTGACCGTTTAATATGGTGTAAATTCTTTATTTTTGGTTTTCATTTGAATTAACCTTAATATATATGCAATGACTTCTGTAATAACTCATTAATTATGTTAGCTTTATCGGTTATAAACGTTGTGCTAACAATTATTTTTTCTTCAATTTCCTCTTTTGGGCAATCTGCCTTAGATTTCGCCAGCCGCTGAGGACCCTTCCATCAAATCTTAAAATCTTTCAGCTTATCTGCACTAATGCCCCTTGACGCTATATCTGCAGGATTGTCTTCAGATTTGACATGTCTCCATTTAATTTCTTTAACCTTTCTATTTTCATCAGTTCTACGCCTAATAAACTTGTCTTTATTGTTTCCTTGTGTTTATTGTTTCTTTGTCCAGGCTAGAGTATTCGTAGAATCCCTCCAAGCATAACTTTCTGCTTCACTTCCAGCCGCTATTTTCACCCGTTGAATCAATTTTGCTAGAAGATGAGCTGCACAAGGTTCTAATTTGGGAATGGTTTTCCGATTCTTCTTGATTTTGCTGGCTATTATAATTGAAGAAACATTTACATTGGTATACTCTACGGCAGCATAAGCTTTCTCAGATGCATCGGCAAAACCATGAATTTGCATCGGATTACTATGTTGAGAATTAAGCCATCTTGGTATCTGAATGCTCTCTAATGCTGCTAAATTGTCTTTAAATGAATTCTATTTACGAGTATCCTGATCTGATAGTTCTTCACCCCAATTTTGTCTGACAACCAAAGTTTTTGCATAACAAATTTTCTAACAATTGTAACTGGAGACAACCAGCCTAAAGGGTGATACATCTTTGCTAATGCAGATAAAACTATTTTTTGTTAATTTTGTTTCTTAATAGGTTCATAATGAAAGTTCAACCTAAGCTCATCTTTAACCGGCTCCCATTGAAGTCCTAATGTTTTGACGGATTCATTCTCCTCAATGGTGAATACTTTATTTTCTGCGTTACCTCTAACGTCCTCAACAATTTCTGGTATATTTGTTATCCACTTTCTTAAGTTAAGCCCAACCTTATCAAACTCCTGGGTAACTTCCTTTACATGCCTTTTGGCATCTAATATGGAAACAGCATTTTTTATGATTTCTGTAATAGGTTTATTTTCGCAATTATTTTCTATTGCAACAACCCCCTAGTAGCTAAGTAGGGAGCTGAAGCTGTACCGTACGTAACGGTTGTTAGTTTGTATTAATTTAATTTGTCTTTTATTTTCATACCGCTTGGTCAGCAATTCCCAAGCGGCATTTTAATTTCCCAATAGACCTGTTAGTAGGTGAGCAAACCATACTCCTTTCTTCAGCTTTTTTAAATAATTTAATGTTAGAGATGTACTCAGACCATCTCTTTTATGAATTATTTCACTAAATAATTGTGAAAACCCGTCCCACTCCTTTTCTACTCTTGAAAATGTGGGTACTTCTGCCTTTGGTAGAACCGGGAAATCTTCATCTCCCCCTTTTGCTACTGCTGGTTTACTAAAGCTAGCTTTTTCCTTAAGGGGAGGTTACCGCCCGAGCCAAAAAAAATCGCGTTTTTTTTTGCCTACTTAGTTTCCTTATTCTATGGAGAATACATGGGATTTCGATATCCCATGTAGCTCTCGAGATATATTCAATTTGGCGGAACAGCCGGGGATTTTACAGTACGATGTTTGTACTACATAAAACATAAAACGCGTTTTTCTCGAAACAACGTTTTCCGACGCGCGGTACCTTCTACAGCTCAAATGAAAGCTAATTGAATTTGGAGGGCCCTGAAAATTTCGAAAATATTTTTATAAATATTCTTTTTTTAAAAAAAATTTTTTTTTCAAAAACCGTCTTTTGTCAGGGCCCCCAAAATTGCATTTATTTTAAGAATTTGTTTTGTTTTTTAATTTCGGATGACATTTGGAGGCTGTAGAAGGCACCTCGTGGAGTCAGCTCGTGCCGGGAGAGGTTGCTTTAACGGGAGTTAGCACCGTCATTTTGAAAAACAAATTTTTTTAAATGTATTAAATTATCTTATTTAATATCTAACACAACCTGCTAAAAAGTTTTTGCAGATTACTTTATTTTGTGTCGAAAAATACTTTTTGAAAAGTAGTCAATTTTTGTGCCTTAGAACGGTAACCTTCCCTTAATAACTTCATGCATCCCTATTTCTAAGGTTCTTAACTTGTTCTGAATATCAAAGTCTAGCTCGGCGATCTGTTCGTCGAAGCTGTCATTTATTTCATAAGCATTATACAATTCCTCAACTTTTTGGTTTAGTCTTTTACTAAAGAATTCAATTTTGGCTTTTCTTAGGTTACACTCCCTTGTTTTAGCCTGATCTAACCTCTCTATACTTTCTTTTAAATAAGTTTTTAAATTTTCCAAAAATGTATCAATACTGTTCGATATTTTCTCAAGACTCTGGTTAACTTTTGGCTCCATATCTTCCTTCAAAGTTCCAGTCACCACTGGTTCTAACTTTGCCTTTTCTACTTTCCCTTTCGTCAAAGTTTCAGTAGTAGTTTCATTATAGCTCTTTTCTATGTCCTCTATATTTTTCATAATTTTAACAAATTGATTTTTCTTGTAGTAGTCATGATCGACTACTCCACATAACAATAATGCAGTGGTTTTTGTTGCAGCCTTTTTTTAACCTCTCCTAGCCTACAGATTACGTCACTGGTCAATACCAGCTTCAATCCCTTTAACTTCATTTGCTAATACGGCCTGAGCCTCTAGTAGCTTAATGATTTTTTCCGACAACATCTTTTTCAGTAAATTAGAAGTAATATCTATATGTAAAAAAAATGTTCTGACTTAACTGAGGACTTTTTCTTCTACTGGTGGTGCTGCTGCTGCTGCCGCTGCTGTCTCTACTGCTGCTTGATGCCGTAGTTGACGCTGTTTAGTTTATTATTTTTTTTTTTTATATTATTTGGCCGTTTGCGTTTTCTTTTTTTTCGCTGGCCTCCACTTCACCTAGCACGCCACTTCACGTAGTATTTTGTTTTGGACGACAAAAAAAAATATATTTTTATTATCTATTAAAAGTACTGCCTGTATAGAATGTATTTTTGTTTATTAATTGAAACTTACGTTTCATTAATTTTATACTAGGATTCTTACTACAAGAGGGAAAACCAGAGTTTTGTATTTTTGCTACCTTCAGCTGTAGGTGTACTTGACACTTCTGCAGTCTTTAAGGAGCTGGTTTAACTCCGTGCTCTTACCACAGGGGGGAAACAACGGAGAGTCTCGAAGGACAAAAATGTTAAGACCTTAAAAGAAAAGTCGAAATACTTGCGAGTTGAGTTGTCAATTCAAATTTATTTTTATTTCTAAAAAATTTGACCTTATATGTACTTCATTTTTTGGGTACAATTCTGTTATTATAGCTAGACCCACGGAACGGGTACATCGTAAATTTGAGTTCAATTATAAGTATTTTTTGACTACTTTTGCTACATAAGTGGCTCTAGTCCACTTGACTCGGGTTTGTCTTGTGTGGCTTGAGTTCACAGAGAATTTCTCCGCTCACACCCTAGCAGTCAAAAATTACTTATTTATGTCCGTTCCTCGGTTATATATAGATCGGTTTTTGTGTTTACATCTGTGAACGTATGATATTGTATCATTAATTATTTTCTGCATGAACAATCGTATTCTGATGGAAGTCATAACTACACTGAGACAGGGATACTATAGGTACAGAGTTATATATGCTTTTCTATGAATATCTAGAAGGGAAAAGGGTATATTTTGTGCGGGAGCAGCACCTGTAAAGGAAAAAAGGTCAACGTGTGATCATAACAGGTATTTATGTATATTTATCCACACCAAGGCTAAGGTATACGGAATAAAGGTAACTGTCCATCAGCTTTACAGCCCAAATGGACATGAAAGGGTAGGGTATGTATCCGAGATACAGGTCCTTTTTGTTTCCTGCAATCCAATTTTGGCAGTTAGATCAGCAACGTACAGGGCGGTATTTTTTCAGGTGAAATGAGGTTTGAGTTGTTTTGGTCAAATGGCTGCAACTTGGCCGATTGAGCAGTGAGCTTGTACCCTAGAATTTCATATATTAGAAATGTGAAATACCAAAACGAATCGGCAAATAATTATTCATTACAATCTTTAAGTTTATCAGATATTAGAGTAGAATGCGGTCAAACAGGTATGGGGTTAAGTTAGGTATATCGCATTATCTTTGCTATGTTATAGTAGAAGTCGCTAGTTTGGCGCAAGTCATAACTACACTGAGGCAGGGATGCTATAGGTACAGAGTTATATATGCTTTTCTATGAATATCTAGAAGGAAAAAGGGTATATTTTGTGCGGGAGCAGCACCTGTAAAGGAAAAAAGGTCAACGTGTGATCATAACAGGTATTTATGTATATTTATCCACACCAAGGCTAAGGTATACGGAATAAAGGTAACTGTCCATCAGATTTACAGCCCAAATGGACATGAAAAGGTAGGGTATGTATCCGAGATACAGGTCCTTTTTGTTTCCTGCAATCCCATTTTTGCAGTTAGACCAGTAACGTACAGGGCGGTATTTTTTCAGGTGAAATGAGGTTTGAGTTGTTTTGGTCAAATGGCTGCAACTTGGCCGATTGAGCAGTGAGCTTGTACCCTAGAATTTCATATATTAGAAATGTGAAATACCAAAACGAATCGGCAAATATTTATTTATTCATTAGAATCTTTAAGTTTATTAGATATTAGAGTAGAATGCGGTCAAACAGGTATGGGGTTAAGTTAGGTATATCGCATTATCTTTGCTATGTTATAGTAGAAGTCGCTAGTTTGGCGCAAGTCATAACTACATTGAGGCAAGGATACTATAGGTACAGAGTTATATATGCTTTTCTATGAATATCTAGAAGGGAAAAGGGTATATTTTGTGCGGAGCAGCACCTGTAAAGGAAAAAAGGTCAACGTATGATCATAACAGGTATTTATGTATATTTATCCACACCAAGGCTAAGGTATACGGAATAAAAGTAACTGTCCATCAGATTTACAGCCCAAATGGACATGAAATTGGTAGGGTATGTATCCGAGATACAGGTCCTTTTTGTTTCCTGCAATCCCATTTTGGCAGTTAGACCAGCAACGTACCGGGTGGTATTTTTTCAGGTGAAATGAGATTTGAGTTGTTTTGGTCAAATGGCTGCAACTTGGCCGATTGAGCAGTGAGCTTGTACCCTAGTATTTCATATATTAGAAATGTGAAATACCAAAACGAATCGGCAAATATTTATTCATTAGAATCTTTAAGTTTATTAGATATTAGAGTAGAATGCGGTCAAACGGGTATGGGGTTAAGTTAGGTATATCGCATTATCTTTGCTATGTTATTGTAGAGGTAGCTAGTCTTGCGTGAATTATATACATGGTAGAGAACATCATTGCCAACTGTCATTTCGGCTCTCAAAGCGGATTTGCTTTTTTAGGTACGTCGTAGTTTATTTTTTCCTGTGTTTTTCTGTGAAACCGAATTGTTTTTTGTCCTCCAGATGTAGCATCGTTTTGTGCTTCTTGTGTCACTTGAGGCAGGTTCGACCTGGGCATGCGTTTGTTTTGTGATTTTTTCTAAAACAATTGACGCACATTTTTGCTTTTTTACCCCAGTTTAATCGTTCTGCAGGAGATCTGGACCGAAATTCTTCGCATACGTAAAGCCGATGGTTTGCCTTCTTGCAAAATGAACATACCGGTGATTGTGTATATCCTGTGTTTGCTGATGCGCAGGCCGTGCCTTTTGGCTCTTTCTTCACTGTTTGTGGTTTCCAACCATTTCCTAGAACTCGAATCCTCTGCTCTAGGGACTGAAGTATTGTGTCCAATGGCTGTATTACTTTTGAGCTTCCCAATGATTGCTCACACAAGGCCTTATTTTTTACATCTAGATTGTTTCTGATTATGGCAATCAATATTGAATCCCATGCGGATATGTTGATGCCGAGCACTTTTATAGTTGTCCGATAGTTGTCCTCTTTTAGATCGATACGTTTCGATATCTTTCTGCCCCGCCAGTTGCAGTAGTTTTCAGGATCCACAACATCCGTACTATGGGCATGTTTGTCTCATGACTCATAGAGCTTACACTCCCTCAGCAATTGACTTCTACTTGTTCAAAGCTGTTCCGAGCTAGCTCCTCTCAACAAGGGAGGAACATGTGCTCATCTCGGATCATATCCCGCTCGTAGCTACGCTCTCCCTATCTCCCCTTGCAGTGCCAACCAGAGCTAGGCTGCTGTCTCCAAGTACGAATGTTCCGCTGTTCAGAGAGATTCTCAATGACTTGATGACTTGACCTAGCCCTTACGACCACAGAGGAAGTAGACGAGGCGATTGACACACTAGTGGCAAAAATCCGTGACGCTTCTGCAGCTGCTGTCACCTGCGGTCAACAGGGCGCTCAGACGATGCGGATTGGAGGCCACAGAGGCAGTACTTCGAGTGAAATCGAAGGTCTGCTTCTACTTAAGAAGCGACTCAGAAGGGAGAACTTGAGGACCAATGACCCGCAAGTGGATAGACTTTACAGAAGAATATCCAACAGAGTTCGCAAGAGCTGGCTGTGAGGAGAGCCGAGGCCACTGACAAGCTGTTGCGGGAGACTACGGCAGACGAAAGCACTAAATACGCGCTCTGGAAGCTCACCGGGCGGTACAGAAGGCAGACTACCTCAAACTACCCCGTCAAAAAACCAGATGACACGTGGGCAAGGTCTGCATCAGAAAGGGCTGAGGCTTTTGCAAATAACCTGCAGGAGAGGTTCCAGTCCTTTCGGACGGTTTCAACAAGGAGGACTGAGATGGTGGCTGAGAAACTCGAAGAAACCGCGGCTCCGATCACGCTGCAAGAGCTAAAAAAGGATATTCAAAGGCTCGAACCTAAAAAAGCCCCAGGTGAAGATGGGATCGGCAATCGAGTTGCTAAAGCGCTACCCAACAGGGCCATATTTTTTCTCCTCCTTATATTGAATGCTGCTCTGAGATTTGGATATTTTCCTAAGCTATGGAAAAGAGCTAACACTACAATAATTTTAAAGCCAAACAAGTATCCGGAAGATATGGGAAACTACAGACCCATCAGCCTGCTTCCTACCTTTGGCAAGATATACGAGCGATGCATACTAAGAAGAGTACTGGGCACCCAACAGATCAAGCAGGCCATTCCAAAATTCCAATTTGGTTTTCGACACAGACACGGAACCCCTGAGCAACTTCACCGAGTGGTTGTACACATAATCCAAGGTTCTACCAGAAACAGTACGTTGTGGCAGCTTATCTGGAAATACAGCAGGCTTTTGACTGGGTGTGGCATGAAGGATTGCTTGCCAAGCTAAAAACTCTGCTCAGCCCTCAATTACTTGAGACGGTCAAAAGCTTCTTTTTGGCGAGAACCTTCAGAGTGGTACAACAGGGAATACACTAAAACACCAAGAGTATCAAGGCTGGAGTACCACAGGGGAGTGTGCCTGGGCCATCCCTGTACAATATCTTTACACACGATATGCCGAAAATCCAATCCGGCCGTACGAGACAGGAGAAATCTGTCATACTAGCCACCTTTGCAGACGATACTGCAGTCCTCTCTAGAGCCGGTTGCGTATAAAATGCAACTGACAATTTAGAGCTATACCTAAAGAGATTCGAGAGCTGGGCCTGCCGTCGGAATATCTCAATAAACCGTGATAAATGTGCGGTCGTAGTACACACATTGAGGAAAGGTACCTGCCCTGGAGTTTTTCTGCATGGGGAGCTATTAGAGCAGAAGAAGAGCCACACATACTTGGGAATAGTCCTGGACTCAAGGCTAACCTTTGCTGAACACACCAAACGAGGGAAGATGGAGGTAAAAGCCAGGAAGCTCTACTGGCCTCTTAACGCAAGCAATAAGCTAAGCCTCAAGAATAAGGTCCTGATTTACAAAATCATTCTGGCTCCAATATGGCGATATGGTATCCACATATACGGAATAGCTGCCAAAACCCACCTGGCAAAAATCAGAGTATTCCAGACTAAATTCTAGGACAAGTCAGCGGAGCAGAGTGGTTTCTGCGAAACAAGGCCAGAGACCTCAACGTCCAACATGTCGGAGATATTTTAAACGGACAAGCTCAGGAGTACGTAGACAAGCTCAGAAGCCATCCCAACGCGATGGCGAGACGGTAAGCCAGAGCTGCACAGCAGAAGACGACTCCGAAAAATACACCCCATCGGCCTGCCAAATAGGACGATTTAGTTGTAATTGTAATTGTAAATTGTTGTAATTGTAAAAATTATCGACCTAATTCCCTTAGCATGCGATTACATCTAATCGTCTATTGAAATGTCTCCCAGCCCATTAGAGAAGTAGCTAATTAGTTACAGCAAGTAATGTTATTGAGTTTATTATTTTGTGAAATTTTGTATATAATAAAACAACACAATATAAAAAAAAAAAAAAAATAATCGCTAGAAATTGAAAATAGTATTGTATGCCTAGCTGTTCGACACGTCCCATTGCTAACAAGCTCGGCATTAGGGAATCAGAGTGCAAAAGAAGAGAAATTTTTTATTAAATCCAAATTTTACCGTTTTGAATCATTTGCGGTTAAATTTTATATGCTTATGTATATATAGCTCGGGTAGTTGTGTGTTGTGTGTCGCATCGGCAACCAACGCATTGCAGACATCTGTTAGCGTGACACCGTCTTAGGAGATATCTCGGCGATGCACTTAAGGACTAGATAAGGGCTGTAAGGTTCGTATTTTGGAACCATTTATGAGTTTTATGTCCAAATATCAGATATCAAATATCATTGATGTACATAAGTGCGGTCGTTAATTTGGTTATTTATTACCCGTCATGTTTTAGAGCATTCTAAACATAGTGTCTACATATACAAATATTTCTGATTTAACTGAAGACTTCTTCTTCTACTGGTGCTGCTACTGCTGCCGCTGCTGTCTCTGCTGCTGCTTGATGCCGCAGTTGACGCTGCTGTGGATGCTGCTGTTGGTCGCTGCCGTAGTTGTCGATGCTGCTGCTGCTGTTGTCTTCTGATGGCGTTGATAGCGTCTTCTACCGATTCCAGTATCGGTTTTACGGTTTTGCTCGCTGTCATAGATTTTGCAATGGGGCAACACTAATTCTGGCTGGTTGTTGTGGTTGTACTTTCTTTTTGTAATTTTGTTGTGGCATTCTCTTTTAAACACACACAAAATGTTTTGTCACTTTTATTATGGTTTTATATTATTTGCGTTTTCTCCTTATCGCTGGCCTCCACCTAACCTAGCCATCTACGATGTTGGAGATTTTTTTTAACGTTCGATGTTTTAGTCCTCAAACAAGCGACTTTCGCGTAAATTTTATTTTACACGACAAAATAGATATTTTTATTATCTTTTAAAAATGCTGCCTGTATAGCATCTATTTTTTGTTTTTTAATTGAAATTTACGGAAGATTTTTTGGTGACTTGGAGAGACAAGGAAGAAATAGAGAGCGGTACGGAGGATCAAGAAGACGCCGGAGCAAAGGAGAAACAGGAGGAAACTCGACGCCGTGTACCGTTTAGATCCCCCGGTTGCTTTAGTTGCCCCGGTGTATGATATTCGACCGCCCATTTCTGCAGTCGCACCTCTTTTCTAGTATTGAGACATCACCCAGTGGACAAGAGACCACTTGGCAAGTTATGCGTCCGTCGACCCCTAACATCGATCGATATCCGCAGTCTCGGCAGAACTATAAATTATCTGTTCGATCCTGGTCAGACTGAGAGCTATACCTCGGCCAGGGAACTTCCTTACAGATGGCGCCAGAGCAGGGACTGTCGACATTTTGCGAGAAAAGTGTAGCTAAGGTTAGGATTGTGCAGAAAAAAAAAAAGCAGTCCAAAGGAGTAGGGGGCGGAACCAGACCCCACTGGTCTGTCTCGATCGAGCAGCCCCGATCTGGATCCCCACCAGGGGTAGCATCAGGCGCTAGGAGAACCCCGAGTAAAAGCGAGCAGGAAGGGATATTACTGTACTTAGTGAACAATATAAATGCCACGTGCATCTTTTGAAAACATATATAGCGCCATCGACGGTGACCAGAGGGAAGAGTGGATAAAGAGAGTAGGTAATGGTTGTTGTTGGGCAAAAAGCGCATACGAGCTTAGCCTTCTCATTTAAGTACAGTCGAGGCTGGCTTTCCCCGTACCATGCGCCCAGAAACACGAAGCACGTGCACGATGCGCCCGACAGCAGATCAGCCCGAGGCACTTGTTGGTTAGTCGAGCCGACGCTGGCTTACGTAGCCGCGAGAGCCGAACTGGTGTCGTCGCAGCGAATAAGGCAAGCAACGTTCGGGTACCGTATGAGACGGGGGCGCGACTGCGTAGTATAAGGCGGACCCCAAACCTCCGAGAAGCACTCAAGTTCGAGACCGCGAGCAACTAAGAACGATCAAGACCAAAGCTTCCGAGACCGTGACCTTTGAACAATCATTCCGTATCCATCGGTGATCAAGATCCTTCCGCAGGATTCACCAGTGATAATATCCTTCCGCCTACGACTAAGATCCTTCCGTAGGATTCACAAGGGCTTAAGATCCTTCCGAGGATTCACGCAAGTTTTCTTTACACGATTTGCACCTTAAGCTTGTACTGGTACAGTGGCTAAGATTCCTTCAACTATCAGTGAACATTGCTCAAGATCCTTCCGTAGGATTTTCATAAACTAATACCATTACAGGGTATCCGCGAGCGTTGCCCAAGATCCTTCCGTAGGATAGACGCAAGCTTCCCTTACGCAAACAGATATCGTTGACCTGTATGCGCACCGTAGTTAAGATCCTTCCGTAGGATTTTCATAAGCTAATACCATTGTCGTGTATCCGCGACCGTTTCCCAAGATCCATCCGTAGGATTAACGTGAGCTCTTGCCACGCCAGTTTCTATCGTAATTCAGTATCTGCCAACAGTAACCAAGATTCTTCAGCAGGATTCCTATGAGCGTATAGGGTTCCCTTGTGTCCCTGAAGAATACTTAAGATCCCTCCCAGAGATCCGCATCGTCGGCACAGGAACCTATCCCCGTCACCTGGTATCCGGAACCCAACTGGAGGACCGATATAGTTTCGAACATTTCCCCAGCGCCCGAACAACAACAACGTTGAAGTCGCACTTAGCCAGGGAGCATGGCACCAGTGGAGGATCCGACGCTAGTCGCCGTGTCGTGGCGGCCGAGGTCAGCATCGCCACACCACGAAACGTCTCTCGGTGCCCATACTCGATCCACATAACGTGACCTGGGGACCTGGTCTCAGCACCGCCGGACACCATAGCCTCGCGATCGAACCACCACAATCAACGAAAATCAACGATCTCGTTCATACCAGGGACCACGAGTCTCCAGCCCGGGAGGAGGAGAGGTTGCTTATTCGGTGCTGGCCGACAAGCTGCGCAAGTGGGGTTTGACTTTCGATGGTCATGAGGATCCTCTATCCTTCATCGAACGGGTGGAGAAACGCGTCAAATCTTATGGAGGGAGCCCCAAGCAGTTGCTTTGGGCCATATCTGGATTGTTGACAGGCAAGGCCGAAGGATGGTTCCGGACCCCCCATACTCAAGCTAAATCTTGAAAGGAATTCAGAAGTGAACTCTTAGATTTTCTCCTACCTTCTCGATATTTTCCACGATTGAAGGACACGATAAGGAACCATTACCAACAGACAGGGGAGCCGTTTAGTGATTATCTGATAGCTATTCGTTTGATGATGCAGCGGTCCCGGTATACAGCTGAAATGGAGCTGGAGCAGCCTTGATACTCTTGGTGTTTGAGTGTATTCCCTGTTGTACCACTCTGAAGGTTCTCGGCAAAAAGAAGCTTTTGACCGTCTCAAGTAATTGAGGGCTGAGCAGAGTTTTTAGCTTGGCAAGCAATCCTTCGTGCCACACCCGGTCAAAAGCCTGCTGTATTTCCAGATACGCTGCCACAACGTACTGTTTCTGGTAGAACCTTGGATTATGTGTTCAACCACTCGGTGAAGTTGCTCAGGGGTTCCGTGTCTGTGTCGAAAACCAAATTGGAATTTTGGAATGGCCTGCTTGATCTGTTGGGTGCCCAGTACTCTTCTTAGTATGCATCGCTCGTATATCTTGCCAAAGGTAGGAAGCAGGCTGATGGGTCTGTAGTTTCCCATATCTTCCGGATACTTGTTTGGCTTTAAAATTATTGTAGTGTTAGCTCTTTTCCATAGCTTAGGAAAATATCCAAATCTTAGAGCAGCATTCAATATAAGAAGGAGAAAAAAGATGGCCCTGTTGGGTAGCGCTTTAGCAATTCGATCGTCGATCCCATCTTCACCTGGGGCTATTTTAGGTTTGAGCCTTTGAATATCCTTTTTTAGCTCTTGCAGCGTGATCGGAGCCGCGGTTTCTTCGAGTTTCTCAGCCACCATCTTAGCCCTCCTTGTTGAAGCCTTCCGAAAGGACTGGAACCTCTCCTGCAGGTTATTTGCAAAAGCCTCAGCCCTTTCTGATGCAGACCTTGCCCACGTGTCATCTGGTTTTTTGACGGGGTAGTTTGAGGTAGTCTGCCTTCTGTACCGCCCGGTGAGCTTCCAGAGCGCGTATTTAGTGCTTTCGTCTGCCGTAGTCTCCCGCAACAGCTTGTCAGTGGCCTCGGCTCTCCTCACAGCCAGCTCTTGCGAACTCTGTTGGATATTCTTCTATAAAGTCTATCCACTTGCGGGTCATTGGTCCTCAAGTTCTCCCTTCTGAGTCGCTTCTTAAGTAGAAGCAGCCCTTCGATTTCACTCGAAGTACTGCCTCTGTGGCCTCCAATCCGCATCGTCTGAGCGCCCTGTTGGCCGCAAGTGGCAGCAGCTGCAGAAGCGTCACGGATTTTTGCCACTAGTGTGTCAATCGCCTCGTCTACTTCCTCTGTGGTCGTAAGGGCTAGGTCAAGTCATCAAGTCATTGAGAATCTCTCTGAACAGCGGAACATTCGTACTTGGAGACAGCAGCCTAGCTTTGGTTGGCACTGCAAGGGAAGATAAGGAGAGCGTAGCTACGAGCGGGATATGATCCGAGCTGAGCCCATGTTCCTCCCTTGTTAAGAGGAGCTAGCTCGGAACAGCTTTGAAAAAGTAGAAGTCAATTGCTGAGGGAGTGTAAGCTCTATGATTCATGAGACAAACATGCCCATAGTACGGAAGTTGTGGATCCTTAAAACTACTGCAACTGGCGGGGCAGAAAGATATCGAAACGTATCGATCTAAAAGAGGACAACTATCGGACAACTATAAAAGTGCTCGGCATCAACATATCCACATGGGATTCAATATTGATTGCCATAATCAGAAACAATCTAGATGTCAAAAATAAGGCCTTGTATGAGCAATCATTGGGAAGCGCAAAAGTAAAACAGCAATTGGACACAATACTTCAGTCCCTAGAGCAGAGGATTCGAGTTCTAGGAAATGGTTGGAAACCACAAACAGTGAAGAAAGAGCCAAAAGGCACGGCCTGCGCATCAGCATCAGATCTCCTGCAGAACGATTAAACTGGGGTAAAAAAGCAAAAATGTGCGTCAATTGTTTTAGAAAAAATCACAAAAAAAACGCATGCCCAGGTCGAACCTGCCTCAAGTGCCACAAGAAGCACAAAACGATGCTACATCTGGAGGACAAAAAACAATTCGGTTTCACAGAAAAACACAGGAAAAAAAAACTACGACGTACCTAAAAAAGCAAATCCGCTTTGAGAGCCGAAATGACAGTTGGCAATGATGTTCTCTACCATGTATATAATTCACGCAAGACTAGCTACCTCTACAATAACATAGCAAAGATAATGCGATATACCTAACTTAACCCCATACCCGTTTGACCGCACTCTACTCTAATATCTAATAAACTTAAAGATTCTAATGAATAAATATTTGCCGATTCGTTTTGGTATTTCACATTTCTAATATATGAAATACTAGGGTACAAGCTCACTGCTCAATCGGCCAAGTTGCAGCCATTTGACCAAAACAACTCAAATCTCATTTCACCTGAAAAAATACCACCCGGTACGTTGCTGGTCTAACTGCCAAAATGGGATTGCAGGAAACAAAAAGGACCTGTATCTCGGATACATACCCTACCAATTTCATGTCCATTTGGGCTGTAAATCTGATGGACAGTTACTTTTATTCCGTATACCTTAGCCTTGGTGTGGATAAATATACATAAATACCTGTTATGATCATCCGTTGACCTTTTTTCCTTTACAGGTGCTGCTCCGCACAAAATATACCCTTTTTCCTTCTAGATATTCATAGAAAAGCATATATAACTCTGTACCTATAGCATCCCTGCCTCAGTGTAGTTATGACTTGCGCCAAACTAGCGACTTCTACTAAAACATAGCAAAGATAATGCGATATACCTAACTTAACCCCATACCTGTTTGACCGCATTCTACTCTAATATCTAATAAACTTAAAGTTTGTAATGAATAATTATTTGCCGATTCGTTTTGGTATTTCACATTTCTAATACATGAAATTCTAGGGTACAAGCTCACTGCTCAATCGGCCAAGTTGCAGCCATTTGACCAAAACAACTCAAACCTCATTTCACCTGAAAAAATACCGCCCGGTACGTTGCGGGTCTAACTGCCAAAATGGGATTGCAGGAAACAAAAAGGACCTGTATCTCGGATACATACCCTACCTTTTCATGTCCATTTGGGCTGTATATCTGATGGACAGTTTCCTTTATTCCGTATACCTTAGCCTTGGTGTGGATAAATATACATAAATACCTGTTATGATCACACGTTGACCTTTTTTCCTTTACAGGTGCTGCTCCCGCACAAAATATACCCTTTTCCCTTCTAGATATTCATAGAAAAGCATATATAGCTCTGTACCTATAGTATCCCTGCCTCAATGTAGTTATGACTTGCGCCAAACTAGCGACTTCTACTATAACATAGCAAAGATAATGCGATATGCCTAACTTAACCCCATACCTGTTTGACCGCATTCTACTCTAATATCTAATAAACTTAAAGTTTGTAATGAATAATTATTTGCCGATTCGTTTTGGTATTTCAATTTTCTAATATATGAAATTCTAGGGTACAAGCTCACTGCTCAATCGGCCAAGTTGCAGCCATTTGACCAAAACAACTCAAACCTCATTTCACCTGAAAAAATACCGCTCTGTACGTTGCTGGTCTAACTGCCAAAATGGGATTGCAGGAAACAAAAAGGACCTGTATCTCGGATACATACCCTACCTTTTCATGTCCATTTGGGCTGTAAATCTGATGGACAGTTTCCTTTATTCCGTATACCTTTGCCTTGGTGTGGATAAATATACATAAATACCTGTTATGATCACACGTTGACCTTTTTTCCTTTACAGGTGCTGCTCCCGCACAAAATATACCCTTTTTCCTTCTAGATATTCATAGAAAAGCATATATAACTCTGTACCTATAGTATCCCTGCCTCAGTGTAGTTATGACTTCCATCAGAATACGATTGTTCAAGCAGAACATAATTAGTTTGGACGTTGACGTGCAATGACTGCACCATCAAGTGGCCCATGGGACACCAGCCGAATGCTGTTACGCGCGAATCCCAGGCCAAAACGCAGCCCTCCTCCCACCCAACCGACCGAGGGGCGCTGTCGCAAAACGCGCGACTCGTTAACCGAACCGATCGCGATCATGCAGGAAAGATAAATGTTAGACTAGTATTCGAGGAAAATTAGAACTAATCTTACTAAAGGAGTTAATCATGCATTAAAACTATCGTACACCACAACAACAATTACTAACTACGAGAAAGGTATGTGAGTATTAGTAATTTAAGAAGAGGAAGGGAATTAGTTGCCGATATAATATGGTAGAGGGAATTATAATCCGAGCATAAAACTCTAAAAGGTTCATGCAAGGAATAATTCGATCTACAAATCGGAAGGAACAAAGGTATATAATTTCTAGTAATTCTAATAGGAATCGTGAAGTTTATGCGGCTCAACAAGTCAGGGCTATCTACGTCACCCTTGATCAAGTTGTGCACAAAAATCACACCAAGCATTGTTCTACGGTTAACTAAAGATGGGAGGTTTATTAAAAGCGATCTACTAGAGTAAGACGGCAATCTCACACTTGCATCCCAGTTGAGGCCGCGTAGAGCGAAAATTAAAAAGTTTTTCTGTACTGATTCTATACGGTCCTGGTGTACTTTGTACTGAGGGCACCATACACAAGAACCATATTCTAAAATCGGACGAACAAGCGATACATAGAGAGTCTTTGTTATATAGGGGTCGTCAAATTCCTTTGACCACCTCTTTATAAACCCAAGCACGCCCATGGCCTTATTTACCATGGTAGAAATGTGTTCAGAAAACTTTAACTTGGGATCTAGAAGAACACCAAGATCATCAACTAGGGTAATTCTCTCGAGAGAACCCCCGCCTAGTGTGTAAGGAGCCAGAAAGGCGCTGGAGCGATGAAATGTCATTACTTTACATTTCGAAGCATTAAGGTATAACAAATTTGCACAACACCATGACTGAAAGGTATTAAGATCGGATTGCAACCTGGAGTGAGATAAGCTGTCCTTGAACTGGACACACAGCTTAACATCATCCGCATACATAAGTACTCTAGAGTATGTTAATACCGAAGGCAGGTCATTTATAAAGAGTATAAAGAGTAGGGGGCCTAGATGGCTGCCCTGTGGTACGCCCGAAGTAACCATAACTGGTGAAGATAGGGAGTTTTTGAAGAGGACTCTTTGGGACCTGGGACAAAGGTAGCTAGAAATCCATCTCAAGAGATTGGGTGGAAACCCCAAAAGATCAAGTTTTTGTGCTAGGAGAGTGTGGTTTACAGAGTCGAATGCTTTACTGAAATCTGTGTAAATGACATCCGTCTGTAGATTACCTTGGAAGCCTTTAATGATAAAGGAGGTGAACTCCAATAAATTCGTGGTTGTTGATCTCCGCCTTATAAATCCATGCTGGGCTGGAGATATAAGTGATCTGCACAGATGCTGCAGGTGCGGAGTTAAAATTTTCTCAAACACTTTAGGAATTGCGGATAACTTTGATATACCTCTGTAGTTCTTCGCGTCAGACTTACTACCTTTCATATGGAGAGGAATAATGAACGACTCCTTCCATATGGAGGGGAAGCATGAAGAGTTAATGGACAGGCTGAATAGTTTAAGCAACGGTCCACACAGAGACTCGGCGCAGTATCTAAGTAAACAGCCGGGAACTCCGTCCGGACCCGGTGAAAACACCGGCTTAACTTTCCGGAGATCATGAAGCAGAGAGCTTTCATTTAGCAAGGGACTGAAGATGCCGTTCGACCTGGGTAAACCGTATGGGTACGGCTGCCCGGAGTAGCATTCCTGAGAATAGGTTGTTTGGAAGTATTGGGCAAAAAGATCGGCAATTGCCTGATCAGTGTTTGCCGACGTATTAAGAAATGATAGCGAGGATGGATGAGCGGACGTTTTACGCTTACTGTTTACGAAGCTGTAAAACTGCTTAGGGTCCTGAGAAAAACGTATCCTGCATCTAGATAGGTAGTTCTTATAGCACTGGGAATTAAGAACTGAAAAGTTTGACCGAGCCATTACATAGCGAGAGAGAGAAGAAGGAGAGCCAACTTCTTGAAATTTTTTGTAAAGTCTTGATTGTAGGTTTTTTAGACTGGATAACTCTTTGGTAAACCAAGGGGGCTTCCCAGATCTAATAGGACAGGAAAGTGGGACACAAGACTCAAAAAGTGAGTCAAGTGCATCATAGAAAATGTTTGTGCATATTGTAACATCAGTGCACAAATACAAAGCGGACCAATCAAAATCCCTAATGAGGTTATTAAGCTTCGCAAACTCGGCTTTACGAAAGCAGCGGACACATTGAGGTAGCCTACCCGACCGATCCAATGCGGTTGGTCCTATATCGAGCGACACTTCAAGTGTAGGATGGTAGGCGTCTTCAGGTATAGTGAGCGGAGGGACTCGGGTTAACAACGCAATGGTCGGATCCGTTACAAAGCACAGATCAAGCAATCGACCCAGGGAATTTTTCACATGGTTGACTTGAGACAGGGATAAGTCGAGTAAGCCGTCTATAAAGTCATGTCGTGACATGGGGACTAGGTTATTAGACTCGTTTACCGAAGACCAAACAGTTCCTGGTAAATTGAAATCCCCAAGAACTATCATATGATCTTTATCAGATAGCGAGGAAGAAACAGCGCTTAAGGCGGACAAGTGCTGCTCATAAATTGCGATATCCGAAGAAGGTGGAATATACGAGCATGTAATAAAGACTGAAAAAGCGGGAAGAATCAGTTTTATACACAGGAATTCCAGTTCTTGTTGAATCTGGACTGTAAAATGTTCCGACGTGAAGTTAGAGTCCACTGCAATCAGAACCCCACCTGCACGTCGAGACGAACGGTCATTTCTAAAGATTGTGTACCGACCTGCCAAAACTTCAGAACTAAGAATTTACGGTTTTAACCAGGTCTCTGTAAACACAATTACATGGGATGCAAATGCGACGCTATCCCGAAACAGAGTGCTGAGCTTACTACGCAAGCCTCTAACATTCTGGTAGGTGATTAAGAGAAAGGAAGTTAGTTTTTTGGATGGGTGGACTGGGAAGATGAGGATGGAGCACTGGCCTGACTAGTATTAAGAGTTATTGGGGGCCTACTCTTCTTCTTTGCCTTAAACTCCTTCACCACCATGTTCTCTGTCCAAAATTTGGCAGAGCAAATGGTGTCAAAATGAGTTGGGGAGACGCTTATTTTGAATGAAGCTACATCCCTGGCATAAGAGAAGTTAAACTTCTCCACCTTTAAACCGTCGGCTTGTATATTGCTTTGAATAAAAGCAGTAACGTCATCTATAGTGGTGTAAGGGGCAAGCCGTGAGACAAATATTTGTCGTTTAGGTGTAGGTGTGATCACCACCAATCTTGGGTTTGGCACCACAGACCTTGTACCTGTGATGGCAATACCCGGTGGTCCGGGTCGTATGTTTGTTGGTGGGATCGAAGTGGACGGGATATTAGTAATGCTGGCGGGCTCGACGGACACGGACGCTCCGGAAATTTCTGGTTGTACGTTCTCCGAAGTGATAAATTCGGCTGCCGAATTTGCATCACCAGCAGCTGTCGTTGCCCTTGGAATAGCAAACGATATCGGCTGCTGCACAATTGGAGTGGTCGGAGTCGGTTGTTCGGCAACGGGCGGCAGAGGGACAGTTGGGGCTTGCAGATCCCGCGGAGTGACCTTTTTTCGCCTAGGAGACTCATTCAGCAGTTGCAAACTGCTAAACAAAGACTCCATGGCTAGGAGCCGATCGTACTGCTTTTTAAAGCCCACGGTCAGCTCCTTAAAGCAATTCCGCGTCTGCCCCATAAACCTGGCAATCTCTATGTGAGCCCCCCGGCATGCCTCACAACAGTAGAACAAGCCATTATGCTTGGAAATTGCATCACCCACGAGGCCTGAGTACCCAGCGCACTTTGCGTGCATTGCTTTTCTGCAAAGATAGCAGGGGATACTCGACTGATCAGGGGTGACCACCTGTTTGCAGGTTTTTTTGGTACAGATAATAGGTGATTCCATTTTAAATACAATAAACAAAATTTATTTCAAAACAAATAGAAATCAGACCAGTGTGCCAGGCAAACGCTTAAAGCGGAATTAGTAAAAACTGAGCGGAGAGAGGAGAGCGGTTGCAGCAGCTGCAATGAGAGAGAGAGAGCGCTACTACACAGAAAGTATTGAGAGCGAGAGAAGAAGAACAGTTATTTATGTTTGGGTTATAGGGAGAGAGTGATGCTAAAGCACAGACTACAAGATGAGAGCGGGCTAAATTCAATGTGAGAGCGTACTTACGAAAAGCAACAACAAAAACACAATGTTAACCGACGCAAAAAAGAATTATTAAATTATGATTTACACAGTAAATAGGCATGCTCTCGCGATTCAGGATAGACTTTAAGTTGGCAAGTTAATTTGTTAGTTCGCAAAAGATTTATTTTGGACAAACACCGGTTGTTTATAAAAAATAAGTGAAAAATGAGCGGAGCGCAATGAAAAAACGCGTCTGAACACTACGAGAGAGATAGACGACATCACATAGACATAGACATCACACGTTCACTGATGTAAACACAAAAACCGATCTATATATAACCGAGGAACGGACATAAAATAAGTAATTTTTGACTGCTAGGGTGTGAGCGGAGAAATACTCTGTGAACTCAAGCCACACAAGACAAACCCGACTCAAGTGGACTAGAGCCACTTATGTAGCAAAAGTAGTCCAAAAATACTTATAATTGAACTAAAATTTACGATGTACCCGTTCCGTGGGTCTAGCTATAATAACAGAATTGTACCCCAAAAATGAAGTACATATAAGGTCAAATTTTTAGAAATAAAAATCAATTTGAATTGACAACTCAACTCGCAAGTGTTTCGACTTTTCTTTTAAGGTCTTAACATTTTTGTCCTTCGAGACTCTCCGTTGTTTCCCCCCTGTGGTAAGAGCACGGAGTTAAACCAGCTCCTACAGCTGAAGGCAAAACTACAAAACTCTGGTTTTCCCTCTTGTAGTAAGAATCCGAGAATAAAATTAATGAAACGTAAGTTTCAATTAATAAACAAAAATACATTCTATACAGGCAGTACTTTTTATAGATAATAAAAATATATTTTTTTTTGTCGTGCAAAACAAAATACTACGTGAAGTGGCGTGCTAGGTGAAGTGGAGGCCAGCGAAAAAAAAGAAAACGCAAACGGCCAAATAATATAAAAAAAAATAATAATAAACTAAACAGCGTCAACTACGGCATCAAGCAGCAGTAGAGACAGCAGCGGCAGCAGCAGCACCAGTAGAAGAAGAAGTCCTCAGTTAAGTCAGAAAATTTTTTTACATGTAGATATTACTTCTAATTTACTGAATAAGATGTTGTCGGAAAAAATCATTAAGCTACTAGAGGCTCAGGCCGTATTAGCAAATGAAGTTAAAGGGATTGAAGCTGGTATTGACCAGTGACGTAATCTGTAGGCTAGGAGAGGTTAAAAAAAGGCTGCAGCAAAAACCACTGCATTATTGTTATGTGGAGTAGTCGATCATGACTACTACAAGAAAAATCAATTTGTTAAAATTATGAAAAATATAGAGGACATAGAAAAGAGCTATAATGAAACTACTACTGAAACTTTGACGAAAGGGAAAGTAGAAAAGGCAAAGTTAGAACCAGTGGTGACTGGAACTTTGAAGGAAGATATGGAGCCAAAAGTTAACCAGAGTCTTGAGAAAATATCGAACAGTATTGATACATTTTTGGAAAATCTAAAAACTTATTTAAAAGAAAGTATAGAGAGGTTAGATCAGGCTAAAACAAGGGAGTGTAACCTAAGAAAAGCCAAAATTGAATTCTTTAGTAAAAGACTAAACCAAAAAGTTGAGGAATTGTATAATGCTTATGAAATAAATGACAGCTTCGACGAACAGATCGCCGAGCTAGACTTTGATATTCAGAACAAGTTAAGAACCTTAGAAATAGGGATGCATGAAGTTATTAAGGGAAGGTTACCGTTCTAAGGCCCAAAAATTGACTACTTTTCAAAAAGTATTTTTCGACACAAAATAAAGTAATCTGCAAAAACTTTTTAGCAGGTTGTGTTAGATATAAAATAAGATAATTTAATACATTTAAAAAATTTTTTTTTCAAAATGACGGTGCTAACTCCCGTTAAAGCAACCTCTCCCGGCACGAGCTGACTCCACGAGGTGCCTTCTACATCCTCCAAATGTCATCCGAAATTAAAAAACAAAACAAATTCTTAAAATAAATGCAATTTTGGGGGCCCTGACAAAAGACGGTTTTTGAAAAAAAAATTTTTTTTAAAAAAAGAATATTTATAAAAATATTTTCGAAATTTTCAGGGCCCTCCAAATTCAATTAGCTTTCATTTGAGCTGTAGAAGGTACCGCGCGTCGGAAAACGTTGTTTCGAGAAAAACGCGTTTTATGTTTTATGTAGTACAAACATCGTACTGTAAAATCCCCGGCTGTTCCGCCAAATTGAATATATCTCGAGAGCTACATGGGATATCGAAATCCCATGTATTCTCCATAGAATAAGGAAACTAAGTAGGCAAAAAAAAACGCGATTTTTTTTGGCTCGGGCGGTAACCTCCCCTTAAGGAAAAAGCTAGCTTTAGTAAACCAGCAGTAGCAAAAGGGGGAGATGAAGATTTCCCGGTTCTACCAAAGGCAGAAGTACCCACATTTTCAAGAGTAGAAAAGGAGTGGGACGGGTTTTCACAATTATTTAGTGAAATAATTCATAAAAGAGATGGTCTGAGTACATCTCTAACATTAAATTATTTAAAAAAGCTGAAGAAAGGAGTATGGTTTGCTCACCTACTAACAGGTCTATTGGGAAATTAAAATGCCGCTTGGGAATTGCTGACCAAGCGGTATGAAAATAAAAGACAAATTAAATTAATACAAACTAACAACCGTTACGTACGGTACAGCTTCAGCTCCCTACTTACCTACTAGGGGGTTGTTGCAATAGAAAATAATTGCGAAAATAAACCTATTACAGAAATCATAAAAAATGCTGTTTCCATATTAGATGCCAAAAGGCATGTAAAGGAAGTTACCCAGGAGTTTGATAAGGTTGGGCTTAACTTAAGAAAGTGGATAACAAATATACCAGAAATTGTTGAGGACGTTAGAGGTAACGCAGAAAATAAAGTATTCACCATTGAGGAGAATGAATCCGTCAAAACATTAGGACTTCAATGGGAGCCGGTTAAAGATGAGCTTAGGTTGAACTTTCATTATGAACCTATTAAGAAACAAAATTAACAAAAAATAGTTTTATCTGCATAAGCAAAGATGTATCACCCTTTAGGCTGGTTGTCTCCAGTTACAATTGTTAGAAAATTTATTAGACTCGTTTACCGAAGACCAAACAGTTCCTGGTACGCAAGCCTCTAACATTCTGGTAGGTGATTAAGAGAAAGGAAGTTAGTTTTTTGGATGGGTGGACTGGGAAGATGAGGATGGAGCACTGGCCTGACTAGTATTAAGAGTTATTGGGGGCCTACTCTTCTTCTTTGCCTTAAACTCCTTCACCACCATGTTCTCTGTCCAAAATTTGGCAGAGCAAATGGTGTCAAAATGAGTTGGGGAGACGCTTATTTTGAATGAAGCTACATCCCTGGCATAAGAGAAGTTAAACTTCTCCACCTTTAAACCGTCGGCTTGTATATTGCTTTGAATAAAAGCAGTAACGTCATCTATAGTGGTGTAAGGGGCAAGCCGTGAGACAAATATTTGTCGTTTAGGTGTAGGTGTGATCACCACCAATCTTGGGTTTGGCACCACAGACCTTGTACCTGTGATGGCAATACCCGGTGGTCCGGGTCGTATGTTTGTTGGTGGGATCGAAGTGGACGGGATATTAGTAATGCTGGCGGGCTCGACGGACACGGACGCTACGGAAATTTCTGGTTGTACGTTCTCCGAAGTGATAAATTCGGCTGCCGAATTTGCATCACCAGCAGCTGTCGTTGCCCTTGGAATAGCAAACGATATCGGCTGCTGCACAATTGGAGTGGTCGGAGTCGGTTGTTCGGCAACGGGCGGCAGAGGGACAGTTGGGGCTTGCAGATCCCGCGGAGTGACCTTTTTTCGCCTAGGAGACTCATTCAGCAGTTGCAATCTGCTAAACAAAGACTCCATGGCTAGGAGCCGATCGTACTGCTTTTTAAAGCCCACGGTCAGCTCCTTAAAGCCATTCCGCGTCTGCCCCATAAACCTGGCAATCTCTATGTGAGCCCCCCGGCATGCCTCACAACAGTAGAACAAGCCATTATGCTTGGAAATTGCATCACCCACGAGGCCTGAGTACCCAGCGCACTTTGCGTGCATTGCTTTTCTGCAAAGATAGCAGGGGATACTCGACTGATCAGGGGTGACCACCTGTTTGCAGGTTTTTTTGGTACAGATAATAGGTGATTCCATTTTAAATACAATAAACAAAATTTATTTCAAAACAAATAGAAATCAGACCAGTGTGCCAGGCAAACGCTTAAAGCGGAATTAGTAAAAACTGAGCGGAGAGAGGAGAGCGGTTGCAGCAGCTGCAATGAGAGAGAGAGAGCGCTACTACACAGAAAGTATTGAGAGCGAGAGAAGAAGAACAGTTATTTATGTTTGGGTTATAGGGAGAGAGTGATGCTAAAGCACAGACTACAAGATGAGAGCGGGCTAAATTCAATGTGAGAGCGTACTTACGAAAAGCAACAACAAAAACACAATGTTAACCGACGCAAAAAAGAATTATTAAATTATGATTTACACAGTAAATAGGCATGCACTCGCGATTCAGGATAGACTTTAAGTTGGCAAGTTAATTTGTTAGTTCGCAAAAGATTTATTTTGGACAAACACCGGTTGTTTATACAAAATAAGTGAAAAATGAGCGGAGCGCAATGAAAAAACGCGTCTGAACACTACGAGAGAGATAGACGATGATTAATGATACAATATCACACGTTCACTGATGTAAACACAAAAACCGATCTATATATAACCGAGGAACGGACATAAAATAAGTAATTTTTGACTGCTAGGGTGTGAGCGGAGAAATACTCTGTGAACTCAAGCCACACAAGACAAACCCGACTCAAGTGGACTAGAGCCACTTATGTAGCAAAAGTAGTCCAAAAATACTTATAATTGAACTAAAATTTACGATGTACCCGTTCCGTGGGTCTAGCTATAATAACAGAATTGTACCCCAAAAATGAAGTACATATAAGGTCAAATTTTTAGAAATAAAAATCAATTTGAATTGACAACTCAACTCGCAAGTGTTTCGACTTTTCTTTTAAGGTCTTAACATTTTTGTCCTTCGAGACTCTCCGTTGTTTCCCCCCTGTGGTAAGAGCACGGAGTTAAACCAGCTCCTACAGCTGAAGGCAAAACTACAAAACTCTGGTTTTCCCTCTTGTAGTAAGAATCCGAGAATAAAATTAATGAAACGTAAGTTTCAATTAATAAACAAAAATACATTCTATACAGGCAGTACTTTTTATAGATAATAAAAATATATTTTTTTTTGTCGTGCAAAACAAAATACTACGTGAAGTGGCGTGCTAGGTGAAGTGGAGGCCAGCGAAAAAAAAGAAAACGCAAACGGCCAAATAATATAAAAAAAAATAATAATAAACTAAACAGCGTCAACTACGGCATCAAGCAGCAGTAGAGACAGCAGCGGCAGCAGCAGCACCAGTAGAAGAAGAAGTCCTCAGTTAAGTCAGAAAATTTTTTTACATATTGATATTACTTCTAATTTACTGAATAAGATGTTGTCGGAAAAAATCATTAAGCTACTAGAGGCTCAGGCCGTATTAGCAAATGAAGTTAAAGGGATTGAAGCTGGTATTGACCAGTGACGTAATCTGTAGGCTAGGAGAGGTTAAAAAAAGGC
The DNA here is from genome assembly GCA_963969585.1 of Drosophila helvetica. Taxonomy (NCBI): domain Eukaryota; kingdom Metazoa; phylum Arthropoda; class Insecta; order Diptera; family Drosophilidae; genus Drosophila; species Drosophila helvetica. The sequence goes on along the minus strand of OZ018403.1, from coordinate 31,200,014 downwards.
TGCAGCAAAAACCACTGCATTATTGTTATGTGGAGTAGTCGATCATGACTACTACAAGAAAAATCAATTTGTTAAAATTATGAAAAATATAGAGGACATAGAAAAGAGCTATAATGAAACTACTACTGAAACTTTGACGAAAGGGAAAGTAGAAAAGGCAAAGTTAGAACCAGTGGTGACTGGAACTTTGAAGGAAGATATGGAGCCAAAAGTTAACCAGAGTCTTGAGAAAATATCGAACAGTATTGATACATTTTTGGAAAATCTAAAAACTTATTTAAAAGAAAGTATAGAGAGGTTAGATCAGGCTAAAACAAGGGAGTGTAACCTAAGAAAAGCCAAAATTGAATTCTTTAGTAAAAGACTAAACCAAAAAGTTGAGGAATTGTATAATGCTTATGAAACAAATGACAGCTTCGACGAACAGATCGCCGAGCTAGACTTTGATATTCAGAACAAGTTAAGAACCTTAGAAATAGGGATGCATGAAGTTATTAAGGGAAGGTTACCGTTCTAAGGCCCAAAAATTGACTACTTTTCAAAAAGTATTTTTCGACACAAAATAAAGTAATCTGAAAAAACTTTCTAGCAGGTTGTGTTAGATATAAAATAAGATAATTTAATACATTTAAAAAAATTTTTTTTTCAAAATGACGGTGCTAACTCCCGTTAAAGCAACCTCTCCCGGCACGAGCTGACTCCACGAGGTGCCTTCTACATCCTCCAAATGTCATCCGAAATTAAAAAACAAAACAAATTCTTAAAATAAATGCAATTTTGGGGGCCCTGACAAAAGACGGTTTTTGAAAAAAAAATTTTTTTTAAAAAAAGAATATTTATAAAAATATTTTCGAAATTTTCAGGGCCCTCCAAATTCAATTAGCTTTCATTTGAGCTGTAGAAGGTACCGCGCGTCGGAAAACGTTGTTTCGAGAAAAACGCGTTTTATGTTTTATGTAGTACAAACATCGTACTGTAAAATCCCCGGCTGTTCCGCCAAATTGAATATATCTCGAGAGCTACATGGGATATCGAAATCCCATGTATTCTCCATAGAATAAGGAAACTAAGTAGGCAAAAAAAAACGCGATTTTTTTTGGCTCGGGCGGTAACCTCCCCTTAAGGAAAAAGCTAGCTTTAGTAAACCAGCAGTAGCAAAAGGGGGAGATGAAGATTTCCCGGTTCTACCAAAGGCAGAAGTACCCACATTTTCAAGAGTAGAAAAGGAGTGGGACGGGTTTTCACAATTATTTAGTGAAATAATTCATAAAAGAGATGGTCTGAGTACATCTCTAACATTAAATTATTTAAAAAAGCTGAAGAAAGGAGTATGGTTTGCTCACCTACTAACAGGTCTATTGGGAAATTAAAATGCCGCTTGGGAATTGCTGACCAAGCGGTATGAAAATAAAAGACAAATTAAATTAATACAAACTAACAACCGTTACGTACGGTACAGCTTCAGCTCCCTACTTAGCTACTAGGGGGTTGTTGCAATAGAAAATAATTGCGAAAATAAACCTATTACAGAAATCATAAAAAATGCTGTTTCCATATTAGATGCCAAAAGGCATGTAAAGGAAGTTACCCAGGAGTTTGATAAGGTTGGGCTTAACTTAAGAAAGTGGATAACAAATATACCAGAAATTGTTGAGGACGTTAGAGGTAACGCAGAAAATAAAGTATTCACCATTGAGGAGAATGAATCCGTCAAAACATTAGGACTTCAATGGGAGCCGGTTAAAGATGAGCTTAGGTTGAACTTTCATTATGAACCTATTAAGAAACAAAATTAACAAAAAATAGTTTTATCTGCATTAGCAAAGATGTATCACCCTTTAGGCTGGTTGTCTCCAGTTACAATTGTTAGAAAATTTGTTATGAAAAAACTTTGGTTGTCAGACAAAATTGGGGTGAAGAACTATCAGATCAGGATACTCGTAAATAGAATTCATTTAAAGACAATTTAGCAGCATTAGAGAGCATTCGGATACCAAGATGGCTTAATTCTCAGCATAGTAATCCGATGCAAATTCATGGTTTTGCCGATGCATCTGAGAAAGCTTATGCTGCCGTAGAGTATGCCAAGGTAAATGGTTCTAGAATTATAATAGCCAGCAAAATCAAGGTTAATCCGAAGAAGAATCGGAAAACCATTCCCAAATTAGAACTTTATGCAGCTCATCTTCTAGCAAAATTAATTGAACGGGTGAAAATAGCGGCTGGAAGTGAAGCAGAAAGTTATGCTTGGAGGGATTCTACGAATACTCTAGCCTGGACAACTGGTTTGGACGTTGACGTGCAATGACTGCACCATCAAGTGGCCCATGGGACACCAGCCGAATGCTGATACGCGCGAATCCCAGGCCGAAACGCAGCTCTCCTCCCACCCAACCGACCGAGGGGCGCTGCCGCAAAACGCGCGACTCGTTAACCGAACCGATCGCGATCATGCAGGAAAGATAGATGTTGGACTAGTATTCGAGGAAAATTAGAACTAATCTTACTAAAGGAATTAAGCATGCATTAAAACTATCGTACTCAACAACTACAATTTCTAACTACGAGAAAGGTATGTGAGTAATAGTGATTTAAGAAGAGGAAGGGAATTAGTTGTAGATATGATATGGTAGAGGGAATTATAATCCGAGCATAAAACTCTAAAAGGTTCATGCAAGGAATAATAAGATCTACAAATCGGAAGGAACAAAGGTATATTATTTCTAGTAATTCTAATAGGAATCGTGAAGTTTATGCGGCTCAACAAGTCAGGGCTATCAACGTCACCCTTGATCAAGTTGTGCACAAAAATCACACCAAGCATTTTTCTACGGTTAACTAAGGATGGAAGGTTTATTAAAAGCGATCTACTAAAGTAAGACGGCAGTCTCACACTTGCATCCCAGTTGAGGCCGCGTAGAGCGAAAATTAAAAAGTTTTTCTGTACTGATTCTATACGGTCCTGGTGTACTTTGTACTGAGGGCACCATACACAAGAACCATATTCTAAAATCGGACGAACAAGCGATACATAGAGAGTCTTTGCTATATAGGGGTCGTCAAATTCCTTCGACCACCTCTTTATAAACCCAAGCACGCCCATGACCTTATTTACCATGGTAGAAATGTGTTCAGAAAACTTTAACTTGGGATCTAAAAGAACACCAAGATCATCAACTAGGGTAATTCTCTCGAGAGAACCCCCGCCTAGTGTGTAAGGAGCCAGAAAGGCACTGGAGCGATGAAATGTCATTACTTTACATTTCGAAGCATTCCAAAATTCGAACCTTACAGCCCTTATCTAGTCCTTAAGTGCATCGCCGAGATATCTCCTAAGAAGGTCTCACGCTAACAGATGTCTGCAATGCGTTGGTTGCCGATGCGACACACAACACACAATTACCCGAGCTATATATACATAAGCATATAAAATTTAACCGCAAATGATTCAAAACGGTCAAATTTGGATTTAATAAAAAATTTCTCTTCTTTTGCACTCTGATTCCCTAATGCCGAGCTTGTTAGTAATGGGACGTGTCGAACAGCTAGGCATACAATACTATTTTCAATTTCTAGCGATTATTTTTTTTTTTTTTTTTATATTGTGTTGTTTTATTATATACAAAATTTCACAAAATAATAAACTCAATAACATTACTTGCTGTAACTAATTAGCTACTTCTCTAATGGGCTGGGAGACATTTCAATAGACGATTAGATGTAATCGCATGCTAAGGGAATTAGGTCGATAATTTTTACAATTACAACAATTTACAATTACAATTACAACTAAATCGTCCTATTTGGCAGGCCGATGGGGTGTATTTTTCGGAGTCGTCTTCTGCTGTGCAGCTCTGGCTTACCGTCTCGCCATCGCGTTGGGATGGCTTCTGAGCTTGTCTACGTACTCCTGAGCTTGTCCGTTTAAAATATCTCCGACATGTTGGACGTTGAGGTCTCTGGCCTTGTTTCGCAGAAACCACTCTGCTCCGCTGACTTGTCCTAGAATTTAGTCTGGAATACTCTGATTTTTGCCAGGTGGGTTTTGGCAGCTATTCCGTATATGTGGATACCATATCGCCATATTGGAGCCAGAATGATTTTGTAAATCAGGACCTTATTCTTGAGGCTTAGCTTATTGCTTGCGTTAAGAGGCCAGTAGAGCTTCCTGGCTTTTACCTCCATCTTCCCTCGTTTGGTGTGTTCAGCAAAGGTTAGCCTTGAGTCCAGGACTATTCCCAAGTATGTGTGGCTCTTCTTCTGCTCTAATAGCTCCCCATGCAGAAAAACTCCAGGGCAGGTACCTTTCCTCAATGTGTGTACTACGACCGCACATTTATCACGGTTTATTGAGATATTCCGACGGCAGGCCCAGCTCTCGAATCTCTTTAGGTATAGCTCTAAATTGTCAGTTGCATTTTATACGCAACCGGCTCTAGAGAGGACTGCAGTATCGTCTGCAAAGGTGGCTAGTATGACAGATTTCTCCTGTCTCGTACGGCCGGATTGGATTTTCGGCATATCGTGTGTAAAGATATTGTACAGGGATGGCCCAGGCACACTCCCCTGTGGTACTCCAGCCTTGATACTCTTGGTGTTTTAGTGTATTCCCTGTTGTACCACTCTGAAGGTTCTCGCCAAAAAGAAGCTTTTGACCGTCTCAAGTAATTGAGGGCTGAGCAGAGTTTTTAGCTTGGCAAGCAATCCTTCATGCCACACCCAGTCAAAAGCCTGCTGTATTTCCAGATAAGCTGCCACAACGTACTGTTTCTGGTAGAACCTTGGATTATGTGTACAACCACTCGGTGAAGTTGCTCAGGGGTTCCGTGTCTGTGTCGAAAACCAAATTGGAATTTTGGAATGGCCTGCTTGATCTGTTGGGTGCCCAGTACTCTTCTTAGTATGCATCGCTCGTATATCTTGCCAAAGGTAGGAAGCAGGCTGATGGGTCTGTAGTTTCCCATATCTTCCGGATACTTGTTTGGCTTTAAAATTATTGTAGTGTTAGCTCTTTTCCATAGCTTAGGAAAATATCCAAATCTCAGAGCAGCATTCAATATAAGGAGGAGAAAAAATATGGCCCTGTTGGGTAGCGCTTTAGCAACTCGATTGCCGATCCCATCTTCACCTGGGGCTTTTTTAGGTTCGAGCCTTTGAATATCCTTTTTTAGCTCTTGCAGCGTGATCGGAGCCGCGGTTTCTTCGAGTTTCTCAGCCACCATCTCAGTCCTCCTTGTTGAAACCGTCCGAAAGGACTGGAACCTCTCCTGCAGGTTATTTGCAAAAGCCTCAGCCCTTTCTGATGCAGACCTTGCCCACGTGTCATCTGGTTTTTTGACGGGGTAGTTTGAGGTAGTCTGCCTTCTGTACCGCCCGGTGAGCTTCCAGAGCGCGTATTTAGTGCTTTCGTCTGCCGTAGTCTCCCGCAACAGCTTGTCAGTGGCCTCGGCTCTCCTCACAGCCAGCTCTTGCGAACTCTGTTGGATATTCTTCTGTAAAGTCTATCCACTTGCGGGTCATTGGTCCTCAAGTTCTCCCTTCTGAGTCGCTTCTTAAGTAGAAGCAGACCTTCGATTTCACTCGAAGTACTGCCTCTGTGGCCTCCAATCCGCATCGTCTGAGCGCCCTGTTGACCGCAGGTGACAGCAGCTGCAGAAGCGTCACGGATTTTTGCCACTAGTGTGTCAATCGCCTCGTCTACTTCCTCTGTGGTCGTAAGGGCTAGGTCAAGTCATCAAGTCATTGAGAATCTCTCTGAACAGCGGAACATTCGTACTTGGAGACAGCAGCCTAGCTCTGGTTGGCACTGCAAGGGGAGATAGGGAGAGCGTAGCTACGAGCGGGATATGATCCGAGATGAGCACATGTTCCTCCCTTGTTGAGAGGAGCTAGCTCGGAACAGCTTTGAACAAGTAGAAGTCAATTGCTGAGGGAGTGTAAGCTCTATGAGTCATGAGACAAACATGCCCATAGTACGGATGTTGTGGATCCTGAAAACTACTGCAACTGGCGGGGCAGAAAGATATCGAAACGTATCGATCTAAAAGAGGACAACTATCGGACAACTATAAAAGTGCTCGGCATCAACATATCCGCATGGGATTCAATATTGATTGCCATAATCAGAAACAATCTAGATGTAAAAAATAAGGCCTTGTGTGAGCAATCATTGGGAAGCTCAAAAGTAATACAGCCATTGGACACAATACTTCAGTCCCTAGAGCAGAGGATTCGAGTTCTAGGAAATGGTTGGAAACCACAAACAGTGAAGAAAGAGCCAAAAGGCACGGCCTGCGCATCAGCAAACACAGGATATACACAATCACCGGTATGTTCATTTTGCAAGAAGGCAAACCATCGGCTTTACGTATGCGAAGAATTTCGGTCCAGATCTCCTGCAGAACGATTAAACTGGGGTAAAAAAGCAAAAATGTGCGTCAATTGTTTTAGAAAAAATCACAAAACAAACGCATGCCCAGGTCGAACCTGCCTCAAGTGACACAAGAAGCACAAAACGATGCTACATCTGGAGGACAAAAAACAATTCGGTTTCACAGAAAAACACAGGAAAAAATAAACTACGACGTACCTAAAAAAGCAAATCCGCTTTGAGAGCCGAAATGACAGTTGGCAATGATGTTCTCTACCATGTATATAATTCACGCAAGACTAGCTACCTCTACAATAACATAGCAAAGATAATGCGATATACCTAACTTAACCCCATACCCGTTTGACCGCATTCTACTCTAATATCTAATAAACTTAAAGATTCTAATGAATAAATATTTGCCGATTCGTTTTGGTATTTCACATTTCTAATATATGAAATACTAGGGTACAAGCTCACTGCTCAATCGGCCAAGTTGCAGCCATTTGACCAAAACAACTCAAATCTCATTTCACCTGAAAAAATACCACCCGGTACGTTGCTGGTCTAACTGCCAAAATGGGATTGCAGGAAACAAAAAGGACCTGTATCTCGGATACATACCCTACCAATTTCATGTCCATTTGGGCTGTAAATCTGATGGACAGTTACTTTTATTCCGTATACCTTAGCCTTGGTGTGGATAAATATACATAAATACCTGTTATGATCATACGTTGACCTTTTTTCCTTTACAGGTGCTGCTCCGCACAAAATATACCCTTTTCCCTTCTAGATATTCATAGAAAAGCATATATAACTCTGTACCTATAGTATCCTTGCCTCAATGTAGTTATGACTTGCGCCAAACTAGCGACTTCTACTATAACATAGCAAAGATAATGCGATATACCTAACTTAACCCCATACCTGTTTGACCGCATTCTACTCTAATATCTAATAAACTTAAAGATTCTAATGAATAAATAAATATTTGCCGATTCGTTTTGGTATTTCACATTTCTAATATATGAAATTCTAGGGTACAAGCTCACTGCTCAATCGGCCAAGTTGCAGCCATTTGACCAAAACAACTCAAACCTCATTTCACCTGAAAAAATACCGCCCTGTACGTTACTGGTCTAACTGCAAAAATGGGATTGCAGGAAACAAAAAGGACCTGTATCTCGGATACATACCCTACCTTTTCATGTCCATTTGGGCTGTAAATCTGATGGACAGTTACCTTTATTCCGTATACCTTAGCCTTGGTGTGGATAAATATACATAAATACCTGTTATGATCACACGTTGACCTTTTTTCCTTTACAGGTGCTGCTCCCGCACAAAATATACCCTTTTTCCTTCTAGATATTCATAGAAAAGCATATATAACTCTGTACCTAAAGCATCCCTGCCTCAGTGTAGTTATGACTTGCGCCAAACTAGCGACTTCTACTATAACATAGCAAAGATAATGCGATATACCTAACTTAACCCCATACCTGTTTGACCGCATTCTACTCTAATATCTGATAAACTTAAAGATTGTAATGAATAATTATTTGCCGATTCGTTTTGGTATTTCACATTTCTAATATATGAAATTCTAGGGTACAAGCTCACTGCTCAATCGGCCAAGTTGCAGCCATTTGACCAAAACAACTCAAACCTCATTTCACCTGAAAAAATACCGCCCTGTACGTTGCTGATCTAACTGCCAAAATTGGATTGCAGGAAACAAAAAGGACCTGTATCTCGGATACATACCCTACCCTTTCATGTCCATTTGGGCTGTAAAGCTGATGGACAGTTACCTTTATTCCGTATACCTTAGCCTTGGTGTGGATAAATATACATAAATACCTGTTATGATCACACGTTGACCTTTTTTCCTTTACAGGTGCTGCTCCCGCACAAAATATACCCTTTTCCCTTCTAGATATTCATAGAAAAGCATATATAACTCTGTACCTATAGTATCCCTGTCTCAGTGTAGTTATGACTTCCATCAGAATACGATTGTTCATGCAGAAAATAATTAATGATACAATATCATACGTTCACAGATGTAAACACAAAAACCGATCTATATATAACCGAGGAACGGACATAAATAAGTAATTTTTGACTGCTAGGGTGTGAGCGGAGAAATTCTCTGTGAACTCAAGCCACACAAGACAAACCCGAGTCAAGTGGACTAGAGCCACTTATGTAGCAAAAGTAGTCAAAAAATACTTATAATTGAACTCAAATTTACGATGTACCCGTTCCGTGGGTCTAGCTATAATAACAGAATTGTACCCAAAAAATGAAGTACATATAAGGTCAAATTTTTTAGAAATAAAAATAAATTTGAATTGACAACTCAACTCGCAAGTATTTCGACTTTTCTTTTAAGGTCTTAACATTTTTGTCCTTCGAGACTCTCCGTTGTTTCCCCCCTGTGGTAAGAGCACGGAGTTAAACCAGCTCCTTAAAGACTGCAGAAGTGTCAAGTACACCTACAGCTGAAGGTAGCAAAAATACAAAACTCTGGTTTTCCCTCTTGTAGTAAGAATCCTAGTATAAAATTAATGAAACGTAAGTTTCAATTAATAAACAAAAATACATTCTATACAGGCAGTACTTTTAATAGATAATACAAATATATTTTTTTTTGTCGTCCAAAACAAAATACTACGTGAAGTGGCGTGCTAGGTGAAGTGGAGGCCAGCGAAAAAAAAGAAAACGCAAACGGCCAAATAATATAAAAAAAAAAAATAATAAACTAAACAGCGTCAACTACGGCATCAAGCAGCAGTAGAGACAGCAGCGGCAGCAGCAGCAGCACCACCAGTAGAAGAAAAAGTCCTCAGTTAAGTCAGAACATTTTTTTTACATATAGATATTACTTCTAATTTACTGAAAAAGATGTTGTCGGAAAAAATCATTAAGCTACTAGAGGCTCAGGCCGTATTAGCAAATGAAGTTAAAGGGATTGAAGCTGGTATTGACCAGTGACGTAATCTGTAGGCTAGGAGAGGTTAAAAAAAGGCTGCAACAAAAACCACTGCATTATTGTTATGTGGAGTAGTCGATCATGACTACTACAAGAAAAATCAATTTGTTAAAATTATGAAAAATATAGAGGACATAGAAAAGAGCTATAATGAAACTACTACTGAAACTTTGACGAAAGGGAAAGTAGAAAAGGCAAAGTTAGAACCAGTGGTGACTGGAACTTTGAAGGAAGATATGGAGCCAAAAGTTAACCAGAGTCTTGAGAAAATATCGAACAGTATTGATACATTTTTGGAAAATTTAAAAACTTATTTAAAAGAAAGTATAGAGAGGTTAGATCAGGCTAAAACAAGGGAGTGTAACCTAAGAAAAGCCAAAATTGAATTCTTTAGTAAAAGACTAAACCAAAAAGTTGAGGAATTGTATAATGCTTATGAAATAAATGACAGCTTCGACGAACAGATCGCCGAGCTAGACTTTGATATTCAGAACAAGTTAAGAACCTTAGAAATAGGGATGCATGAAGTTATTAAGGGAAGGTTACCGTTCTAAGGCACAAAAATTGACTACTTTTCAAAAAGTATTTTTCGACACAAAATAAAGTAATCTGCAAAAACTTTTTAGCAGGTTGTGTTAGATATTAAATAAGATAATTTAATACATTTAAAAAAATTTGTTTTTCAAAATGACGGTGCTAACTCCCGTTAAAGCAACCTCTCCCGGCACGAGCTGACTCCACGAGGTGCCTTCTACAGCCTCCAAATGTCATCCGAAATTAAAAAACAAAACAAATTCTTAAAATAAATGCAATTTTGGGGGCCCTGACAAAAGACGGTTTTTGAAAAAAAAATTTTTTTTAAAAAAAGAATATTTATAAAAATATTTTCGAAATTTTCAGGGCCCTCCAAATTCAATTAGCTTTCATTTGAGCTGTAGAAGGTACCGCGCGTCGGAAAACGTTGTTTCGAGAAAAACGCGTTTTATGTTTTATGTAGTACAAACATCGTACTGTAAAATCCCCGGCTGTTCCGCCAAATTGAATATATCTCGAGAGCTACATGGGATATCGAAATCCCATGTATTCTCCATAGAATAAGGAAACTAAGTAGGCAAAAAAAAACGCGATTTTTTTTGGCTCGGGCGGTAACCTCCCCTTAAGGAAAAAGCTAGCTTTAGTAAACCAGCAGTAGCAAAAGCGGGAGATGAAGATTTCCCGGTTCTACCAAAGGCAGAAGTACCCACATTTTCAAGAGTAGAAAAGGAGTGGGACGGGTTTTCACAATTATTTAGTGAAATAATTCATAAAAGAGATGGTCTGAGTACATCTCTAACATTAAATTATTTAAAAAAGCTGAAGAAAGGAGTATGGTTTGCTCACCTACTAACAGGTCTATTGGGAAATTAAAATGCCGCTTGGGAATTGCTGACCAAGCGGTATGAAAATAAAAGACAAATTAAATTAATACAAACTAACAACCGTTACGTACGGTACAGCTTCAGCTCCCTACTTAGCTACTAGGGGGTTGTTGCAATAGAAAATAATTGCGAAAATAAACCTATTACAGAAATCATAAAAAATGCTGTTTCCATATTAGATGCCAAAAGGCATGTAAAGGAAGTTACCCAGGAGTTTGATAAGGTTGGGCTTAACTTAAGAAAGTGGATAACAAATATACCAGAAATTGTTGAGGACGTTAGAGGTAACGCAGAAAATAAAGTATTCACCATTGAGGAGAATGAATCCGTCAAAACATTAGGACTTCAATGGGAGCCGGTTAAAGATGAGCTTAGGTTGAACTTTCATTATGAACCTATTAAGAAACAAAATTAACAAAAAATAGTTTTATCTGCATTAGCAAAGATGTATCACCCTTTAGGCTGGTTGTCTCCAGTTACAATTGTTAGAAAATTTGTTATGCAAAAACTTTGGTTGTCAGACAAAATTGGGGTGAAGAACTATCAGATCAGGATACTCGTAAATAGAATTCATTTAAAGACAATTTAGCAGCATTAGAGAGCATTCAGATACCAAGATGGCTTAATTCTCAACATAGTAATCCGATGCAAATTCATGGTTTTGCCGATGCATCTGAGAAAGCTTATGCTGCCGTAGAGTATACCAATGTAAATGTTTCTTCAATTATAATAGCCAGCAAAATCAAGAAGAATCGGAAAACCATTCCCAAATTAGAACCTTGTGCAGCTCATCTTCTAGCAAAATTGATTCAACGGGTGAAAATAGCGGCTGGAAGTGAAGCAGAAAGTTATGCTTGGAGGGATTCTACGAATACTCTAGCCTGGACAAAGAAACAATAAACACAAGGAAACAATAAAGACAAGTTTATTAGGCGTAGAACTGATGAAAATAGAAAGGTTAAAGAAATTAAATGGAGACATGTCAAATCTGAAGACAATCCTGCAGATATAGCGTCAAGGGGCATTAGTGCAGATAAGCTGAAAGATTTTAAGATTTGATGGAAGGGTCCTCAGCGGCTGGCGAAATCTAAGGCAGATTGCCCAAAAGAGGAAATTGAAGAAAAAATAATTGTTAGCACAACGTTTATAACCGATAAAGCTAACATAATTAATGAGTTATTACAGAAGTCATTGCATATATATTAAGGTTAATTCAAATGAAAACCAAAAATAAAGAATTTACACCATATTAAACGGTCAATGCGATTAAGATCGCCAAAATATGAATATTGAAAAAACAACAAGCTATTAAATTCAGTGCTGAAATAGCTAGCCTAATTAATAAAAAGGAAATTAAACAAAAAGTAAAAAATTGGGCTTTATCCCGTTTTTAGATAAAGATGGATTACTGCGAGTTGGAGGAAGAGTACAAAACTCAAGCGCAGAATTTGAGGTTAAACATCCCTTGATTTTAAATAAGTGTCACTTAGATTCTACAATGTCATAAGTTTACATTTAGAAAAGTTCAAAAGAAGCAGATTGTTTGAGCACCACATTCAATCAGAGTAGGACAGACAAATTATTACGTCATTTTGGGGATGGCAGAAAGCTTAGCAATACCTCTGTAATTTTGAATGCTGGATGTCATAGATTGAATCGAACTATTCGTCTATACTAGGTAAGGAATGAAGGATGGACCAATCAACATTCGAAAGATGGAGTCCAAGGTGTAAATCAAAACAACCCATGACAATAATCTGATCAGCAGAACCCAAGGCGGATACAACAGAATAGATAGCAGAAAGGTGATTTAATAATTATTGTATTATTGGGGACAATAATTTAATCTATGAGGAAATGGCAAACCTCGTATGTCAAATTGAAGCTGTACTGAATTCACGCCCGTTGTATACAGCTACAAATGATATTGACGATTTTGATGTACTAGCACCAGGTCACTTTATTATTGGAAGGCCAATATTTAACCCAATGAAACAGTGTCAGATGAAAGAATTGGAAATCTGGATAGGTGGAAATTAATTAAAAAAATGAAGAGAGAATTCTGGATTGAATGGAAGGAAGATCATTTACACACTCTGAAACAAAGAAATAAATGGAAAATAGGAATTCAGAATATTAAAAAAGGACAGATAGTTTTAATTAAAGATGAAAGCTGTCATCCAGCTAGATGGCCGTTGGGAAAAATATAAGAAATACATAAAGATAGGGACGATAGAGTCAGAGTAGTCACCATTAAATATCAAGATGGGTTGATTAAAATACCTATTACAAAAGTTTGTCCATTAGCTGGTGTCGCGGAACGCTCGATAATCAGGAAATTTAAATGTAGCGCAGCGCGCGTGTAATCGATATGGTCTGTTTCAGTATTTGTCCAAGAACTATGTATTATTTGTTGTGTACGGTCACACTTAAAAGTGCCAAAGTCAAGCCACGGTTCCCGCTTCGGCATTCCGATTGACGAGAGCAAAGAGAGTGGGAGGCGAGACTGCGGTACGTAGCTTTTACCATTGGAATTCTAGGTTAAACTAAGAATATATATTGTTATCCCTAGAATAAAACGCTCCTATTATCGCACTTCATTATTTACTCTACGGGATCTGGCTATTTCTCGTTTCAGTGTTGAATCGATATATGGTGTTCTAGGCAACTCCCAACTGCTCAACGTCGGTTGGCGTCATTTCTTTTATTCGCATTCGCGGCTTCTTTAGTCGCCCGCTCTCATTTGGTTTGCAAAATGTCGACTGCATATTCGTCCCGGTGGAGCCCTCGAATTGGACAGACTGGGGTACCGCAACTGCAACGACCACGGAAGCATCGATTGGCATTTCGAGCAGTGTCACGAGTAAGGCTGGTGGATCGACGTTGCGGCCACAGACTCCTAAGGAGAGTGGAACACAAGGAAGGAATCCGAGTGGTGCTCTACAGCCTGACGGATCAGGCCAGAGCACGGACACCACCAAAGGCCAAATTGTGGCGCTCATGATGAAGATCGCAACCTTAGAAAAGGAGCTGGAAAGGGCAAGGGCAAGTGAAGGACAAAATGGAGCATTCAAAAGACCTGTTGGAATCGGAGTGAGCTGAATTTGAGTGAGCGGTGCGGCGAATACACCGCCATGTTTGAGTGAAGAGCCAAGGCAGACATTGAGTGAGATTCTGCCGCCGGTAGCCGCCAAGAGATCCGTTGGAAACGGAGTGAGCGGTATTGGTGTGAGCAGTGCGACAAATGTGCCGCAACGGCAGATATTGAGTGGAAATCTGCCGCAAGTCTCGTCTGAAAAAGTGACGCCATATTTATATGAGCAGTCGCCGCTGCAGTTGAGTGGAAATTTGCAGCCATCTTTGAGTGGAAATCTGGCAATAGGGCGACCAGTCACACTGAGCTCAAGCTGTACGACGATAAGCTACTCCACGCCATGTTGTGTTACGGCCACGGTGCTGCCAGAGCAAGGTTACATGCATGCACTACGGGAATCAAAACACAACTTCATGGCACCGACTCCATCGCCTGGACGCCTGGATGGACGCCGCGCAAATTGCCTGATCTTCCTGAGTTTGAAGGTCAGCCGGAGGAATGGCCTATATTCCATTTCGCGTTCGTGGAGACAACGGCGGCATACCACTGCACAGCTTTGGAGAACAACCAAAGGGTAGTGAAGGCCCTGAAGGGTGAAGCGCGAGCTTCAGTAAACTCGCTGCTCATACACCCGGCCAACGTTCAGGTGGTAATGGACCAGCTACGGTTCTGGTATGGACGTCCGGAACAGCCCATTTAGGAGCACAAAATCTACAAGATCGTGCTACCCGGGTGAGCAATCTCAGCACCTAGGGAATCCCACCCTGATGGAGGAGCTGATAGCTAAGTTGAGCAAAAGGCTGGACTGGGCCAGGCATGCAGCCACCATAGGATCATACCCGACGGTTGTGCACTTGAGCGAGTGGCTAAACGAGCTCGCAAGACTAGTCTGCACTATCACCGACATCGGCACCAAGGAGCCAAAACAAAGATGGTTCAGGAGCTGGAAGACGAGCGCACTAAGTGCTGCCCGATATGCGAGGAGAAACAGCCGATCAAGGACTGCTAGGTCTTCAACCATGCTTCGCCAACGGTCAGCATGGAGTTGGCAATGAAGCATCGCAGCTAGTCAAACGGTGGGCCGCGGAGGGATCAGAGGAGTGATCGCGATCGTTCGCTGCATGGAGGCAGCGGTCAACAGAAGGATGACTCGCGAGCATCGCAGCCATCGGATTCAACCCCGAGTGAGTCCCTCACGCCATCAGAAGGCAGCAGTGAAATGCCGATTCGGAACCTGAGTTGTTTCAACTCGGATGGAGGTCACCTGCTATTCCGCATTCTGCCCGTAACTCTGTATGGGGAGAACAAGCAGGTGGACACCTATGCGCTGTTCGACGAGGGCTCGTCGGTCACCATGATCGAGGACGAGCTCATGCCAAGCCTAGACCTGGAAGGCAGGAATCGACAGCTAAACATCCAATGGTTCGGCGGGAGATCCACAAGACAGAGCACGAAGATGGTGAGTCTGCAGATCAGCGGAACCGGGAAGCCGAAACGTTATGGGCTAAGAACTCAAACTTGAATCTACCGATGCAAAGCCTGCGTCGAGAAGATGTCAAAACGGCGAGGACTAGCGCACGTTTACCGATGAGACCATACTGCAATGCAGTGCCGAAAATCCTAATTGGATTGGATCATGCGCACTTGGGCATACCTATTTGAAATGGGAACTTTGGGCCAGGAGGGCCCTTTGCAGCCGCCACCAAGCTTGGGTGGGTGGTGTTTGGACCGGTGAAACACCAAGTAAGTTCACCAACTCATAAATCGTGCCTCATAGCCTTCCCACAGGATAATCTTCTGGAGGAGATGGTCAGCGACTACTTTGAAATAGAGAATTTCGGAGTAAAGCCAGCGCTGCCAGTCGCAGCACGGTGATGCACGGGCTTTACAAATTCTCGAGGCCACGACAAAGCGAGCTGGCCAACGGTATCAAACTGGTCTGCTATGGAAGGCGGACGAAGTGAGTCTGCCAAACAGCTTCAATATGGCACTTAAGCGACTAGTCAACATCGAGAGGAAGATGCAGTGCGATGGGAACTTTGCGCAGGCATATCAGGGAATCATGGATGACTGCGTCAAGAAGTGATACGCGCGACGGTTAAGGCAGCAGGAATGCACTTCGGTCAACCGTGACAGAACGTGGTATCTGCCACACTTCGGGGTCGAGAACCCCAATAAGCCTGGGAAGATCCGTCTCGTATTCGATGCGGCAGCCAAGGTTGGCGGCATATCCCTGAACACAGCTCTGCTCAAAGGCCCACAGCAGTACAATTCCCTGCCAGCCGTGCTCTTCCACTTTCGGGAAGGAGCAGTGCGAGTTTGCGCAGACATTAAGGAGATGTTCCACCAGGTGTTGATACAGCCACAGCATAGATGTGCCCAGAGATTCCTATGGAGGAACGGAGACGACCGGCAGGATCCAGACCTGTACGAGATGGAGGTGATGACGTTCGGAGCAGCGTGCTCGCCGTGCTCAGCGCACTACGTCAAGAGTCTGAACGCTGCAAAGTACCTCCACACAGATCCCCGCGCGGTCCTGGCCATAAACGAGTACCACTATGTGGACGACTACGTGGATAGCTTTGCAAACGAGAATGAAGCTATTGCTGTATCAACACGGGTAAGAGAAATCCATGCTATCGGTGGTTTCGAGTTGTTCAGATTTTCTTTCAGCTCGGTCCAGTGCGGTCAACCCACTAGAATCCAACAAGGACGTTGAATAGACCGAAGCTGAGGAGAATATACTGGGCATGTACTGGCAGCCGGCTACAGACGAATTCAAATTCATCGTCAAGTACCATCGGGTGCCCAGCAGCGTGATGAACGTGGCCCCACCAAGAGGGAGTTCCTAAGCCTCGTCATGTCAACGTTTGACCCGATAGGATTCTTGAGCCGTTGCCAGAGGAATTTGCCACAGCGTTCGAGGGCTGGCGGCTAGAGATGAGCTACGTGAGAGAGTTCCGATGTCCGCGCCATTACTTTGGCGTCGGACGAGTGTGGGCGCTGCAGCTGCACGTTTTTGTGGACTCAAGCCAATCGGCGTTTGCTGCGGTGGCTTACTGAAGAGCCACATAAGACGACGACGACGTGCAGGCGCATTTTGTTTGTTCCAAAACAAAGTGTGCCCCAATGAGGACCATGTCCATACCCCGACTGGAACTTCAAGCAGCCGTACTGGGAACGAGACTGATGGACACCGTAAAACAAACGCACGGTGTGGCGATCAGCAGCTGCGTACTCTGGACTGACTCTAAAACTGTGCTGCACTGGATAAGCAGCACCCACCGGCGGTACAAACAGTTCGTTGGAAACCGGGCAAAAAAAATGAACGCATGGACATTTTTTGTTTTATTTAGAATGCTATGTTTTATTCAAAACAAAGTAACGATTCATTACAAAAATGTACTTCAAACAGTACTTTATACTTAATACTTCAAAGTTTATGAAGAAATAACATTAATTTGGCAAAATAAAGATTAATTATTTGTGATGAAAGTCGTAGAAACAGTCTTTTTGCTGGGAAAGGCACAGGTTTAAATTGCATTTTCGACAAATAATTTGAGTTCCGGAGGTGCAGCCAGGAAATTTACAGGTTTTTTTTACCAGAGCGTGATGTAAAAATTGGAAAGTGCTCGATTTCATCGTAGCGAACGTCTTCAAACGGTAGATACGATTTTTTTCCTTGACCAATTTTTGTAGGAGCTTGGCTTGGGCGTCCTGGACCTTTCGGTATCGAAGGACTTTGAAGCGTGCAAAGAATATACGCAACCTCTGCTCGAAAATTTGGCAGCTGGTATCGCCTATCATTAGCTTAAGGCTTGTTGATTCTGTTGAACAAAATGTAGGCATGGCTAAGTCGAGCAAATGTATGAACAGTCGATTCGTATATTTATTGCTCTTCACAGAAATTTTGTATCGACCAATAAGTCCATCCATGAGGTCGACACCACTCATATGGCTGTTATATTCATGGTCAACAAATTTTCTTTCGGTTCGAACAAAACGCGATAGTGTTCTTATTTTATCATTCTGAAAAGCATTCGTGCCTACGTAGGTCGATGCAAGTCGCACTGCCTTATTGTCTTTACAGACTGATAAAGAAATTTCGGCACCATCAGCAGATCCACAAAATTCGGTGGAATATCCACGTGGTTGTTTCTGGATATCATTGTCACTTGGCAGCTTACATTTCGGAATTCGGTTTGAACGAATAGTCCCCAAGGAATGAATTCCGCGTGATTTGAGATAAACAAGAGTGACAGTGAAGTGTAATAGTTGTTAAAATACACTATATGGTTGTTAATTGCGCAAATTGCCTGATCTTCCTGAGTTTGAAGGTCAGCCGGAGGAATGGCCTATATTCCATTTCGCGTTCGTGGAGACAACGGCGGCATACCACTGCACAGCTTTGGAGAACAACCAAAGGGTAGTGAAGGCCCTGAAGGGTGAAGCGCGAGCTTCAGTAAACTCGCTGCTCATACACCCGGCCAACGTTCAGGTGGTAATGGACCAGCTACGGTTCTGGTATGGACGTCCGGAACAGCCCATTTAGGAGCACAAAATCTACAAGATCGTGCTACCCGGGTGAGCAATCTCAGCACCTATGGAATCCCACCCTGATGGAGGAGCTGATAGCTAAGTTGAGCAAAAGGCTGGACTGGGCCAGGCATGCAGCCACCATAGGATCATACCCGACGGTTGTGCACTTGAGCGAGTGGCTAAACGAGCTCGCAAGACTAGTCTGCACTATCACCGACATCGGCACCAAGGAGCCAAAACAAAGATGGTTTAGGAGCTGGAAGACGAGCGCACTAAGTGCTGCCCGATATGCGAGGAGAAACAGCCGATCAAGGACTGCTAGGTCTTCAACCATGCTTCGCCAACGGTCAGCATGGAGTTGGCAATGAAGCATCGCAGCTAGTCAAACGGTGGGCCGCGGAGGGATCAGAGGAGTGATCGCGATCGTTCGCTGCATGGAGGCAGCGGTCAACAGAAGGATGACTCGCGAGCATCGCAGCCATCGGATTCAACCCCGAGTGAGTCCCTCACGCCATCAGAAGGCAGCAGTGAAATGCCGATTCGGAACCTGAGTTGTTTCAACTCGGATGGAGGTCACCTGCTATTCCGCATTCTGCCCGTAACTCTGTATGGGGAGAACAAGCAGGTGGACACCTATGCGCTGTTCGACGAGGGCTCGTCGGTCACCATGATCGAGGACGAGCTCATGCCAAGCCTAGACCTGGAAGGCAGGAATCGACAGCTAAACATCCAATGGTTCGGCGGGAGATCCACAAGACAGAGCACGAAGATGGTGAGTCTGCAGATCAGCGGAACCGGGAAGCCGAAACGTTATGGGCTAAGAACTCAAACTTGAATCTACCGATGCAAAGCCTGCGTCGAGAAGATGTCAAAACGGCGAGGACTAGCGCACGTTTACCGATGAGACCATACTGCAATGCAGTGCCGAAAATCCTAATTGGATTGGATCATGCGCACTTGGGCATACCTATTTGAAATGGGAACTTTGGGCCAGGAGGGCCCTTTGCAGCCGCCACCAAGCTTGGGTGGGTGGTGTTTGGACCGGTGAAACACCAAGTAAGTTCACCAACTCATAAATCGTGCCTCATAGCCTTCCCACAGGATAATCTTCTGGAGGAGATGGTCAGCGACTACTTTGAAATAGAGAATTTCGGAGTAAAGCCAGCTCTGCCAGTCGCAGCACGGTGATGCACGGGCTTTACAAATTCTCGAGGCCACGACAAAGCGAGCTGGCCAACGGTATCAAACTGGTCTGCTATGGAAGGCGGACGAAGTGAGTCTGCCAAACAGCTTCAATATGGCACTTAAGCGACTAGTCAACATCGAGAGGAAGATGCAGTGCGATGGGAACTTTGCGCAGGCATATCAGGGAATCATGGATGACTGCGTCAAGAAGTGATACGCGCGACGGTTAAGGCAGCAGGAATGCACTTCGGTCAACCGTGACAGAACGTGGTATCTGCCACACTTCGGGGTCGAGAACCCCAATAAGCCTGGGAAGATCCGTCTCGTATTCGATGCGGCAGCCAAGGTTGGCGGCATATCCCTGAACACAGCTCTGCTCAAAGGCCCACAGCAGTACAATTCCCTGCCAGCCGTGCTCTTCCACTTTCGGGAAGGAGCAGTGCGAGTTTGCGCAGACATTAAGGAGATGTTCCACCAGGTGTTGATACAGCCACAGCATAGATGTGCCCAGAGATTCCTATGGAGGAACGGAGACGACCGGCAGGATCCAGACCTGTACGAGATGGAGGTGATGACGTTCGGAGCAGCGTGCTCGCCGTGCTCAGCGCACTACGTCAAGAGTCTGAACGCTGCAAAGTACCTCCACACAGATCCCCGCGCGGTCCTGGCCATAAACGAGTACCACTATGTGGACGACTACGTGGATAGCTTTGCAAACGAGAATGAAGCTATTGCTGTATCAACACGGGTAAGAGAAATCCATGCTATCGGTGGTTTCGAGTTGTTCAGATTTTCTTTCAGCTCGGTCCAGTGCGGTCAACCCACTAGAATCCAACAAGGACGTTGAATAGACCGAAGCTGAGGAGAATATACTGGGCATGTACTGGCAGCCGGCTACAGACGAATTCAAATTCATCGTCAAGTACCATCGGGTGCCCAGCAGCGTGATGAACGTGGCCCCACCAAGAGGGAGTTCCTAAGCCTCGTCATGTCAACGTTTGACCCGATAGGATTCTTGAGCTGCTACATGGTGACCGCCAAACTGCTGATGCGAGAGATTTGGCGGGAAGGAGTTGGATGGGATGAGCCGTTGCCAGAGGAATTTGCCACAGCGTTCGAGGGCTGGCGGCTAGAGATGAGCTACGTGAGAGAGTTCCGATGTCCGCGCCATTACTTTGGCGTCGGACGAGTGTGGGCGCTGCAGCTGCACGTTTTTGTGGACTCAAGCCAATCGGCGTTTGCTGCGGTGGCTTACTGAAGAGCCACATAAGACGACGACGACGTGCAGGCGCATTTTGTTTGTTCCAAAACAAAGTGTGCCCCAATGAGGACCATGTCCATACCCCGACTGGAACTTCAAGCAGCCGTACTGGGAACGAGACTGATGGACACCGTAAAACAAACGCACGGTGTGGCGATCAGCAGCTGCGTACTCTGGACTGACTCTAAAACTGTGCTGCACTGGATAAGCAGCACCCACCGGCGGTACAAACAGTTCGTTGGAAACCGGGCAAAAAAAATGAACGCATGGACATTTTTTGTTTTATTTAGAATGCTATGTTTTATTCAAAACAAAGTAACGATTCATTACAAAAATGTACTTCAAACAGTACTTTATACTTAATACTTCAAAGTTTATGAAGAAATAACATTAATTTGGCAAAATAAAGATTAATTATTTGTGATGAAAGTCGTAGAAACAGTCTTTTTGCTGGGAAAGGCACAGGTTTAAATTGCATTTTCGACAAATAATTTGAGTTCCGGAGGTGCAGCCAGGAAATTTACAGGTTTTTTTTACCAGAGCGTGATGTAAAAATTGGAAAGTGCTCGATTTCATCGTAGCGAACGTCTTCAAACGGTAGATACGATTTTTTTCCTTGACCAATTTTTGTAGGAGCTTGGCTTGGGCGTCCTGGACCTTTCGGTATCGAAGGACTTTGAAGCGTGCAAAGAATATACGCAACCTCTGCTCGAAAATTTGGCAGCTGGTATCGCCTATCATTAGCTTAAGGCTTGTTGATTCTGTTGAACAAAATGTAGGCATGGCTAAGTCGAGCAAATGTATGAACAGTCGATTCGTATATTTATTGCTCTTCACAGAAATTTTGTATCGACCAATAAGTCCATCCATGAGGTCGACACCACTCATATGGCTGTTATATTCATGGTCAACAAATTTTCTTTCGGTTCGAACAAAACGCGATAGTGTTCTTATTTTATCATTCTGAAAAGCATTCGTGCCTACGTAGGTCGATGCAAGTCGCACTGCCTTATTGTCTTTACAGACTGATAAAGAAATTTCGGCACCATCAGCAGATCCACAAAATTCGGTGGAATATCCACGTGGTTGTTTCTGGATATCATTGTCACTTGGCAGCTTACATTTCGGAATTCGGTTTGAACGAATAGTCCCCAAGGAATGAATTCCGCGTGATTTGAGATAAACAAGAGTGACAGTGAAGTGTAATAGTTGTTAAAATACACTATATGGTTGTTAAAATCTGGAACGTTGCGTGATAATCGAACGACCACGTTTGCTGATGCACCAATGTCTGAGAATCCAGTTTTGATGACATTGTGTCTTACGCCGCAATATATTTCGAAATTATAACAATATCTGAAGGTGTTTAATTTTCTGAATTTATTTCTTGACATTGCATTTTGTATTGTTTGGAACGCATATTCGCCCCACAAATTTCGGATACTAGCATTGAATCGGACAAATTTATTGCTCTATTAATTGCGCCATCATCTTCATTATTGCCATTCTACGTATCATCATCAAAATTCATCGAATACAAAATATTCCCAATCTCCTCATCCGTAAGCGACGATAGCTAATGGGATTCTCGGCCTTCCATGACTATTGAATGCGAATATTTTACAGTTCAAGCTTTTGAAGTGTTCCACTTCCAAACTTACCTAATACATTTTTTTTCTCAAAGTAACCTAAGACCGCCTCTAGACGGGCATCCTTTGAAGAACAATAAAGTTAAGTACGAAAATTTATTTTTTCGAGATAAAGAAAGTTTTACGTTCTTAATATAATCAATTATACGCCAATAGTTTTATTTTTGAGCTGCAAGCACTTTTTATATTTTTTTAAGTTTTTTGAAAATCACCCTTATTGCAAAATAATTAATTTGTGCAAATATCACAATTTTTCAACTTCAAAACATTGTGACAGCCTATGCAAGCCTTTTTATTTGTTGCAAACGCAATGAAATTAATTTTTGGGATTCCCCGAACTAGGCAGAACAAAATAGCAAAGCAAAAAAAAATGTTTGGGGCGAATAAGCATGCAAAGAAATTAGGCCGTCCAGAGGCGGTCTTGGGTACTAGAGGGCTAAAAGTAGTGAACTGCGAGGGCTGACGAAGTTCCGGACGAAGTTCTGGATAACCAACTTACGAAGGTTGCTACGGAGGGTGGTAACCAATTGCCATACATGCAAGCTACGGAGAGCTCAACCGATCCAGCCTGTGATGGGTCCTTTGCCAGAGGACCGGCTCGAGGCCAACGGATGGCCATTCAAGTACCCCGTCCTGGACTATTAGGGTCTGTTGCTTGTGACAATTGGACGTCGAACGGAGAAAAGGTGGGTCGCACCTTTCACCTGTCTAACTACTAGGGCCATCCCGTCTCCAAGTTAGCTGTTCTGGATGTTGTGAATGTAGCTGCTTCACGGGGGCCGGTATGCCGCGGAACGGACGGCTCGATAATCAGGAAATTTAAATGTAGCGCAGCGCGCGTGTAATCGATATGGTCTGTTTCAGTATTTGTCCAAGAACAATGTATTATTTGTTGTGTACGGTCACACCTAAAAGTGCCAAAGTCAAGCCACGGTTCCCGCTTCGGCATTCCGATTGACGAGAGCAAAGAGAGTGGGAGGCGAGACTGCGGCACGTAGCTTTTACCATTGGAATTCTAGGTTAAACTAAGAATATATATTGTTATCCCTAGAATTAAACGCTCCCAAGCTAGGACTCATGGCAGTAATGTTAATGCTTATGTTATTTTACAAGTATCAAATACAATCATAGCTGCCAGAGGAAAAAAGAAGTGGTCAATTGAAAAAATGAACAGTTCCACTTCAATATATTTGGACCCGATGGGAGACATAGAAATAGTCGCCTCATCTTGGGATCTAATAGTTTATTATAATATTGACCCTTACTTTCAAATGATAAAAAAGGGAAAAAAATGTATTATAATAAACTTCTTTATGGTAACAAAGCAACTTAGTTCTTTAATTGATGAATGCGAGAAAATCCAAGCAGGAGTAATAAGTCTACTCATAGATATTAATCATGGTAGACTGAATCCAAACATTTTAAAACCTATGCAGTTAAAAACAGAGATATCAAAAAGAATGGATAGGTTATTAGAAATATTAGTTCTTCCAGGAAAAAGAAAAGGTACGGAATTGAAGGAAATTTATAGTCTGTTCACCGCGAAAGGTATTTTCGTGGATAAAAAATTTATTTTGAATGTGAAGATTCCACTGTTTTGTTGTTAATCCATTTATTTAGGATTATTCCAACATAAGTGAAATACCAACGAGGGGGAACGTTGTCCGCCGCGGCTCTACTTTATACCCGGTACTCAGTCAGTATATATGTATGCGAGCTTGTAATAAATTACATTATTACATGTTCGCAAAAGGGTTAGTTTTAGCCTAAAAAGAAAAAAAAAATTAAGTCAACCTTTTCGGAGATTTTTATATATTAGATGTTTCCATTTTTGTTTACATACGTTTTTTACATCTGTCTTTTCTACATGTCTTTATCTACTTCCTACATATACATACACGGCTGTGTGCGAGAGAGAGAGGGAATGAGTCTGCGCTTGGAAGGCCACCGAAATTTCATTTGTTCCTTCTGACTATATTTATGATCTGATCTGATCCAGATTTAATACTCTGATAGATATGGTAATTTTCTATGATTCTGCGTTTTTGGTTTTCCCGTATCTTCAAAATTGTAGATTTTCATCTTTTGTGGGCGCGGAAGGGGGCATGGCAAAATTTTGAAACAAACTCGTCTCGGTTTGATATCACAGGAGCTTGGATAGAAAGTTTGGTTGATCTAGCTCTTATAGTCTCTGAGAACTAGGCGTCAAAAAATTCGATCAGGCATAGCGTCTACCCCTGTGTGTGAAAGAGAGCGAGAGGGAACGATGCATTTCGAAATGGTTTTCTTCATTGTGGCTATGTTTATGATTCGATCTGATTCAGATTCAACACTCTGATAGATATGCTCATTCTCTACGATTCTGCGTTTTCTTTAGTTTTCCCGTATCTTTAAAATTGTGCATTCCACAGATTTTCGTCCTTTGAGTGGGCGGAAGGGGGCGGGGCGAAATTTTAAAATGCACTTGTAACAGTGTGATAGGACAAGAGTCTGGATGCAAAGTTGTGTTCCTCTAGCTTTTATAGTCTCTGAGCTATAGGCGCTAATGAAGACGGACGGACAGACGGACAGACGGACGGACGGACGGACGGACAGACAGACGGACAGACAGACATAGCTATATCGACTCGGCTATTGATGCTGATCAAGAATATATATACTTTATGGGGTCGGAAACGCTTCCTTCTGGGTGTTACACACATCAATTTTTTCAACAAATCTAATATACCCCTTACTCTTCGAGTACCGGGTATAAAAATTGTTTGGAAACCATTAAATGTACCATTAATTAACCATACTATGAAAACGAAATAAATTTGTTAAGAGAAGGTCATCAGAAAATAAAGGGACTTAAGTTCCTTTATGTATCTGGACATGCAGCCTTGATTATCGGAATAATAATGATGTTAATATTAATAATCTATGCCATAAGAAGATTCAAGGTAGCGTGAAGACCGCAAACATTAGCACTTCCTAATCCACTGTAATTTACTTTAAAATGATCATCGGTAATTGTAATTATAACTATAAAGAAAATATATAAAAATATAAAATAAAAACAAAACCATGCCACTTCCGGCCATTTGCAGAATGTTCAAGCATGAACATATTATTGTATCTAAAGAACAAGAGTCTTCACACGTTTGCTGATGTAAGAAGAAAAACTGATCTATATTTAACTGAGGAACGTACATAAAAAATAAGTAATTTATGACCGCTAGGGTGTGAGCGGAGATAATAATCTGTGAACTCAAGCCACACACGACAAACCCGAGGCAGGTGGACTAAAGCCACTTATGTATCTAATGTAGTCAGAAAATACTCATAATTAAACTCAAAATTTCACTCCAACGGTAACGATGTACCCGTTCCGTGGGTCTAGCTATAATAATAGAAAACAAAATTGTACCTGATAAATTGCTGCAAATTACATATAAGGTCAGAATATGAATAATAAAAATCTGTTTAAACTTAAAACTCAACTCGCAAGTGATTCGACTTTTCTTTTAAGGTCTTAACAGTAACCTCATAGAGAAGTTTATAGTAGAGATGGGCACGGACCTCAATTTTAGGGCCCGGCAAGCCCGAAGCCCGCAGCACATTTTTGAAGGCCCGGCGCGTTCAAGTCTCCAAGAAATTAACAAAATTACTATTCCAGATATTACTGCTAATTACATTTTTCTCAATCAAAAAGTATAACAAAATATAAAACAAAAACTTATATAAATTTATAATATTCATTTACTTTTTCTTAGTCTAAAAGTCGAAGTATGATATTTATCTAAATATACATAAATAGGAAGACAAATTAAAGGAGGACTAGACTAATACTATGTTTGCGTGTTTGGACGTTGACGTGCAATGACTGCACCATCAAGTGGCCCATGGGACACCAGCCGAATGCTGTTACGCGCGAATCCCAGGCCGAAACGCAGTCCTCCTCCCACCCAACCGACCGAGGGGCGCTGCCGCAAAACGCGCGACTCGTTAACCGAACCGATCGCGATCATGCAGGAAAGATAGATGTTAGACTAGTATTCGAGGAAAATTATAACTAATCTTACTAAAGGAATTAATCATGCATTAATACTATCGTACACTTTCAATTTCTAATAACGAGAAAGGTATGTGAGTAATAGTAATTTAAGAAGAGGAAGGGAATTAGTTGCCGATATGATATGGTAGAGGGAATTATAATCCGAGCATAAAACTCTAAAAGGTTCATGCAAGGAATAATTCGATCTACAAATCGGAAGGAACAAAGGTATATAATTTCTAGTAATTCTAATAGGAATCGTGAAGTTTATGTGGCTCAACAAGTCAGGGCTATCTACGTCACCCTTGATCAAGTTGTGCACAAAAATCACACCAAGCATTTTTCTACGGTTAACTAAAGATGGAAGGTTTATTAAAAGCGATCTACTAGAGTAAGACGGCAGTCTCCCACTTGCATTGAAAATTAAAAAGTTTTTCTGTACTGATTCTATACGGTCCTGGTGTACTTTGTACTGAGGGCACCATACACAAGAACCATATTCTAAAATCGGACGAACAAGCGATACATAGAGAGTCTTTGTTATATAGGGGTCGTCAAATTCCTTTGACCACCTCTTTATAAACCCAAGCACGCCCATGGCCTTATTTACCATGGTAGAAATGTGTTCAGAAAACTTTAACTTGGGATCTAAAAGAACACCAAGATCATCAACTAGGGTAATTCTCTCGAGAGAACCCCCGCCTAGTGTGTAAGGAGCCAGAAAGGCGCTGGAGCGATGAAATGTCTTTACTTTACATTTCGAAGCATTAAGGTATAACAAATTTGCACAACACCATGACTGAAAGCTATTAAGATCGGATTGCAACCTGGAGTGAGATAATTTATCCTTGAACTGGACACACAGTTTAACATCATCCG
This sequence comes from Drosophila helvetica, assembly GCA_963969585.1. Classification (NCBI taxonomy): domain Eukaryota; kingdom Metazoa; phylum Arthropoda; class Insecta; order Diptera; family Drosophilidae; genus Drosophila; species Drosophila helvetica. Next base: position 31,172,582 of record OZ018403.1, on the reverse strand, counting down.
CATACATAAGTACTCGAGAGTATGTTAATACCGAAGGCAGGTCATTAATAAAGAGTGCAAAGAGTAGGTGGCCTAGATGGCTGCCCTGTGGTACGCCCGAAGTAACCATAACTGGTGAAGATAGGGAGTTTTTGAAGAGGACTCTTTGGGACCTGGAACAAAGGTAGCTAGAAATCCATCTCAAGAGATTGGGTGGAAACCCTAAAAGGTCAAGTTTTTGTGCTAGGAGAGTGTGGTTTACAGAGTCGAATGCTTTACTGAAATCTGTGTAAATGACATCCGTCTGTAGATTACCTTGGAAGCCTTTAATGATGAAGGAGATGAGCTCCGTGGACTGTAAGATGTTCCGACGTGAAGTTAGAGTCCACTGCAATCAGAACCCCACCTGCACGTCAAGACGAACGGTAATTTCTAAAGGTTGTGTACCGACCTGCCAAAACTTCAGAAACTGCGACGCTATCCCGATACAGAGTGCTGAGCTTACTACGCAAGCCTCTAACATTCTGGTAGGTGATTAAGAGAGAGGAAGTTAGTTTTTTGGATGGGTGGACTGGGAAGATGAGGATGGAGCACTGGCCTGATTAGTATTGGGATTATTGGGGGCCTACTCTTCTTCTTTGCCTTAAACTCCTTCACCACCATGTTCTCTGGCCAAAATTTGGCAGAGCAAATGGTGTCAAAATGAGTCGGGGAGACGCTTATTTTGAATGAAGCTACATCCCTGGCATAAGAGAAGTTAAACTTCTCCACCTTTAAATTGACGGCTTGTATATTGCTTTGAATAAAAGCAGTAACGTCATCTATAGTGGTGTAAGGGGCAAGCCGTCAGACAAAAATTTGTCGTTTAGGCAATACCCGGTGGTCCGGGTCGTATGTTTGTTGGTGGGATCGAAGTGGACGGGATATTAGGATTGATGGCGTACTCGACGGACACGGACGCTACGGAAATTTCTGGTTGTGCGTTCTCCGAAGTAATAAATTCGGCTGCCGAATTTGCATCACCAGCAGCTGTCGTTGCCCTTGGAATGGCAAACGATATCGGCTGCTGCACAATTGGAGTGGTCGGAGTCGGTTGTTCGGCAACGGGCGGCTGAGGGATAGTTGGGTCTTGGAGATCCCGCGGAGTGACCTTTTTTCGCCTAGGAGATTCATTCAGCAGTTGCAAACTGCTAAACAAAGACTCCATGGCTAGGAGCTGATCGTACTGCTTTTTAAAGCCTACGGTCAGCACCTTAAAGTCAGTAATACAAGCCATTATGTTTGGAAATGGCATTACCCACGAGGCCTAAATACCCAACGCACTTTGCGTGCGCTACTTTTTCGCAGATATAGCAGGGGAAATTCGGCTGAGCAGAGGTGACCACCTGTTTGCAGTTTTTTTTGGTACAGATCATAGCGGATTCCGTTTTAAATACAATAGAGAAGCAAAATTTATTTTAAAGCAAATAGAAATTAGACCAGTGTGCCTGGCAAACGCTTAATGCGGAATTAGTAAAAACTGAGCGGAGAGAGGAGAGCGGTTGCAGCAGCTGCAATGAGAGAGAGAGAGCGCTACTGCACGTAAAGTATTGAGAGCGAGAGAGGAAGAACAGTTATTTATGTTTGGGTTATAGGGAGAGAGTGATGCTAAAGCACAGACTACAAGATGAGAGCGGGCTAAATTCAATGTGAGAGCGTACTTACGAAAAGCAACAACAAAAACACAATGTTAACCGACGCAAAAAAGAAAAAAGAATTATTAAATTATGTTTTACACAGTAAATAGGCATGCACTCGCGATTCAGGATGGACTTTATGTTTGGAAGTTAATTTGTTAGTTCGCTAAAGGTTTATTTTGGATAAACACCGGCTGTTTATACAAAATAAGTGAAAAATGAGCGGAGCGCAAAGAAAAACGCGTCTGAACACTACGAGAGAGATTAGACGATTTTGCTATAAATTTCATGTATTCTAGAATGCGTGAAATTTAAATAGCCCCTGTTTATCCGACGGAGACAAATACATGAAATCATATCAGCAGAGTTGCCAGACGTGTAATTTGGCAACAATTTTGAAGTAAAATCTTCCTCCTTCACCAGCGCATGGAGTTCAGTCAACTCGGCATCAGTCAAAAGGGATCTTTTTGATTCCACATACTATTTATTTTCTTGTTTCGTTGTCACTTATTTCCTTTTTTCGCCCGGCGGTGCCACCTAATTTGTACACCATTTCATGAATTCACAGTCAACTTTCGTGTGTTAACGAATCCATGAAATGGTGTTTATGTGCACACATTTTTGTCCCCATTGCATAAAAAGATTTCATGAAATGGGCCTAGCATAAACACAGTATAAAAAGAGAAATCGATTACATATTTTGATGTAAAAAATTAACATGTCTAGGTTTTCACTTTTTATTCTAGTTCTCTTTTCATTTAGTATTTTTCCAGAAGTGGAAAAATACGCTCGATTGTTGCAGAACTTGCAGGAATGCATAAAACATTTTGCGCCAATTTCTGCAAAAGTTTGAGGTCGTTGGAATTTTAATAAAACTTTAAAATGTCCCGTTCTTGGCCAGTTATATTTAAATATTTATCAATTTCTATATCAATAATAGTTTTTTCTGTTCATCTTTTTTTGGAAAGATTAGCATCCATAAATTGGGAATGTTCTGTCAAATTTTCGCTTTCAACAACAGTTTTTTCGGATGCTTGTGGAGAATTTATACAATGTATACAATGTTGTTTTTTCACTATTATTATAACTTCATACTATTATCTATCTAAAACCTAAAAAAAAACTCAAACTTTCTAGTGAGAACAGTTAGTTTTAGTCGAAAAACAAAAAAAAGTCATTTTTCGAGGCTCAACGAATAATCGGACAGAGCAAAAGTGCCAATAGAAAACACCGTTATTTCTCAGAAATCTCTCGAACACTTTTGTTCTTTTTATGGCATTCGCTGTCTGGTTGTCTGGCTGTCTGATTGACGAAAACAAATTACTGAAATTGTGTAAAATGGCTCCGCAAGGCAAGCAAACCTCCGTAGAACTTCGACAGCTAATAGTAAAGTTTAACTTGGAAGGGAAAACAGTGCGAGAAATCGCGGATTTGGTCGGAAAATCCAAATCAACTGTCCAGGATATAATTACGAGGTTCCGGGATGAATTTAGGCTAGCCAACAAAAGCCGAGAAGGTCAAGGAAAGATTTTAAATGAACGAGAAGAGCGTTCAGTATTAAAAGAAATAAACCAAGATCCTTTCTTAACCGCAAAAGAACTCCAGATATCCTTAAAAAATCGATCGGGAAAAGACGTTTGTCTGAACATAGTACGTAATACTCTCCATAAGTATGATTACTATGGAAGAGTTTCCAGGAAGAAGCCGTTTATAAGCCCAAAAAACAAACTCAATAGAGTAAAATATGTAAGGGAGTACTTGTTAAAAAGTCCACATTTTTGGGATACGGTAATTTAAAGGTATATCATCTCTAAGTTTAATTTTATTAAAAGTCTTTATTATTTAAAGGTTCTATTTACTGATGAAAGTAAATTTAACTTACATGGGTCAGATGGCAAGAAGTTTGTGTGGCGTAAACCAAACACTGAATTCGAACCCAAAAATACAAAGGCCACTGTGAAGCATGGAGGAGGTTCTGTGATGGTTTGGGGCTGTATGTCGAGTGCTGGAGTAGCCAATTTACATTTCATTGATGGAATAATGGACAAATTTGGCTATTTGGCTATTTTAAAGGAAAATGTCAAGCAAAGTGCGGAGAAATTGGGCATCGCGAGCAACTTTGCCTTCTATCAAGACAATGACCCCAAGCACACATCAGGCGTTGCAAAGCTTTGGTTGATACATAACTGCCCCAAAATTGTACAAACGCCTGCACAGAGCCCAGACCTCAATGTAATAGAGCATTTATGGGAAGAATTAGCCAGGAGGGTTTATAAAAAAAAGTTTTATACGCTAAATCAGCTTAAAGAGGCTTTAGTAGAGGCATGGAACTCCATAGAGCCCCAGGTATGCCAGAATTTGGTAAAATCAATTCCAAAACGCTTGCAGGCTGTTATTGAAACAAAAGGATACGCAACAAAATATTAGTTCCTAAATTAATGCTTTTTTTTCATTACTTTTTGGCTGTGTCCGATTATTCGTTGAGCCTCGAAAAATGCCTTTTTTTCGTTTCTCGCTTTAAGCAAAGTGTTCTCATTAGAAAATATTACTTTTTTGTTATGTTTTTGAAAGATAATACTATGAAGTTGTATTAAAAATTTAAAAAAAAATTTTTTTCTTCATTTTTTTATACTTTTTGAGCTCATTTGTACTGAGTATGCAAGTGTCCGATTATGCGATGGAGTCACTGTATATCAAAAATCATTGTTTTTACCGTAGTTACTATATTCTCCCGCTTTTCCGCAGATAAAAAAAGCAATTCTTTAAATGGTGGTGTTCGGCTTAGCGCCGGCCCATGGCAGCCTAAAGAGCACACAGCTCTCCTAATTGTTGCTTGCTTCTACGCTCTCAATCGCTGCATCCCCGTTTCTCGTCTCGTTCGTCGTCCCGCAAGAGCTGTGAGGGAGGCTCATCGTCAGAGCAGAAGACACTGCAAATTGGATCGTCGTCGTACATAAATGTGTTTTATCGTTGTATCACCATACCTGTAAAATCAATCTCGCCATTATAAACCCGACTATAAATTACTGTTAATAAGAGCTCTTAAATCAAATCGCCACCATCGCATTGCAAGGAAAATAAATCGGACTTAAATTCCAACCAATTGTGTTTTCAACAAAAATATATTGACAATTACGCTGCTGAATAAGCTCAGTAGCTTAACAGGTGAATTTAAAAACAATCCAACAAAATGCGCAGTGTTGGACACACAACGTGTTTCCAAACTTCTTAAAGTTTGCTTTTTTAATTCTAGTATTAATTTTTTTTTGAATTCTATTAATTATCCATTTGGTCAGTTGAGCATAGTTGAACTAATTTTGCATACCATAACGGATATATATGAATAGTGGGCTCTCTGTCTGAAAAATGTTTAAGGAATTCTAAAAGAGATTCCAACAATGAAAAATCCAAGAAAGCAATTCGATTAACCTTATTTTTCTCTATTTAGATACGTTTTACATTATCTTGAACCTCAAATATACTATTAAGCATAATTAATATGGAGTTCCACCCAGTCTTAACTTCTTGTTTCGTGTTTTTGGCAATTTACTGTTTAGACTTGTGTGCTTAAAGTATTTAACAAGCTTTTTTGTGCAATCTATTAAAGCCCTAACTTCCGGAATGGGATTTTTTTCTAGCACATCGTCCATAGCTATATTCAAGCTATGGCATGCACAGGAAAGCCTTTTAAACTGCTTAAATGCAGACACAACGTTGGCTCCATTGTCAGTTACAAAGACTGAGAGTTTAGTTTCTGTGCAATGTGAAAATCTTCCATTGTGCTTTTAATTTGACAAATAATGTTTTCACCAGTCTTTTTGTCCTCTAAAAACACTTTTAAACACAGCAGTTTTACATTTACTTCGAAATTGTCATTTATATAATGACTGCTTAAAGAAATAGAACTTCTCTGAGTGTACTCATCGGTCCACATGTCAGTGGTTAAGGCCATATGTTGTCCAGCGACGTCTTTAATGAGCGCTCTTTTAATTTGGCGTATTCATCCCGCATGGCAGTGGTACTTAGTTCTTTTCGTGAAACTACAATGTCTGCGAAACTGTGTTTGCCAAATACCAATATTAATTAAGGTCTGTGCATAGTCCTGGAAGCCAATACCTACAACAAAATTGTTCATATTATATAAATTATGTATGTTTATTATATGTGTACAAAAACTTACCTTCAGTCACACCAAGAGCGAAAAGTCAGATATTTTGGACTGACTGCAAGACGCAGACAAATCGCGCAAAACACATTTGTGGCGGCTTAGTGTTCCTGTTCCGCCTCTTTGTTGAAATGATTGTTTTGCAATCCATGCAGAAAACAAAGTCAACTAGAATGTTCTCATATTTAATAAGTTGAACATTTTGCAAACATCACTTTTGCTGTCCTCTTTTTTGACGAATTGAATTTGATTGTCTTTGCTGCGAAAAGCTTCTTGAATTGTTGATTTCGGCATTTTCACAAAAGAGAACTTGGTGTTTCACGCGCTTGATTATTGCTTATTGAGAATAAGTGGTGTGCAAATCACCCAATTAGTGATGTGAAAATCACCGATAACGATGGCATTGAAAAATTAATACTAAAAAAATACTGTCTTCTATAAATAACTTTAGAAATGGTCTGTGAAAAAATTTAATATTTTTTGTCTAGCCTCACGGGCTTTACGGGTCCAAGGCGCGGACCCGCACGGAAAAAGCCCGTATCCGATTTTAAAGCCCGAGGCCCGCATTTATCGGCTCAGGCCCGTGGGTCTTCTTAAATAGTTGGGTTTTCAATTCTTTGAAAAAAACACTCATTTCATATTTTGATTTATTGATTGTACTCATTTGAGTAAAGGTTATTTCAAGACTGAATGAATCAAAGATCTTTGATCTGAGCTCTGCAGACCGTGAAGTTCTATTGACCTTTTACATTTGTTTCTTAAAGTTTTTTTAAAGTTAACATGGTTTGTGCATTTGATCAATTTGAAGCTTAATAGAAGATCGTTGAGAATTCTGTACGCTTTTGGGTGATAGGTATTTCTACGTTATGTTCTTAATTTGTTTTAACTGTTTTCGGTTCTAGATATTTGATTACAATATTTTGTGTTGCCACTTTGCAATATTTATCTAAGAGAAATATGCCAATAGTGGCTATGAAAGATAAAATTATTATTAATATTTTTTGTGTTCAAGCCTAGTACTCAGACGAGCAAAAAATGTTATCGGAATAAATCAGGGTTGATATTCGTATGAAACCGATACAAATATTTTGCCTGCAAAATTATTCCTCTAGGGTCATTATTTTGGCGGTACTCAGCACGAGCAAAATAATTGCCGATATATGCTGGAAAAGTATTAATGGTATTTGCCAGGCACGACAAATTTATTTGGCCGGTGAAATAAATGAAGTGGTGTGCGTGCATATGTGTGTGATTACAATCGAAATAATCGAAATAAAAGTAACGTTGCCATGGATTGCAAAAGGCAGAACATGAAAAGATCAGCAGAGTTTAACGGCGAGGAGAAAATATTGCTAATAAAGCAAATAGAGCAGAGGCAGGTGATCTGGAATTTGGCAGACAAGAAGCATTTTGATGCAATCGCAATGAGAGGCGCATGGGAATGTGTGGCTGCAGAGTTGAACAGAGACAGTAAGTACAATTTAAAATAGTAATAAAATGTAAATATATTTTCATATGTATGTATTACAGGTAATACGTGCAAAAAAGCTTGGAAATCGTTGAGGGAGAGCTACAGGTACCATGCAAAGAGAACGACCAGGAGTGGAAGAGCTGGGGGGGTCGCATTGCAGAACCCATATACGAGTGAAAGTGTGGACTGGAAGTTTTCTCCACACATGGCATTCTTGCCGCACCTTTCCTCGCAAAGGCGGTATGTGTTATATTTACTTTTATTATGTACACATATTTCATCTTCACAATTCCACAGAACGTCCGACACTGCATTTGTTTCAACCTTCGAATGCCCGGAATTGCCCGGTCTGCAGGAGGACAATGAGTTAAATAACATAAGCGACATGATGTCAAACGACGAGAACAGCTGGGCCGAAACCGAGAAGGCCATGGAAAAGGAGCTGAGCGATATGAGTTCCGGAGCGTCTTACTCATATGTAAGTAGATACTTACTTATAACAAGTGATATAAGCTTGTAACATGTAAACTCCTCTAAACAGGAAACACAAGCAAAGAGGTATAAGAAGGTGGAGAAGAGCTCAACCACATCTGATGTGGTGGGGTTTTTAGAGAATCTCACCGAAAGGCAACCTCGGCCCTCACTCCTTTATGTGGAAAAGTGCCTCAAGAAGCTCCCTGAAGATGATGCCGACAGGGTGGAGAGAAAAATAACGAAAATAGTCATCGACGAGTTAGAGGCATTTGAAAATGCAAAAAAGAGCGGCGAAAACTAAGATATTTGAAAATAAATCCATTGTATTCAATTTAAATAGTAAATTTGAATTTGTAAACAAAACACAACTGACTTTGCAGTGTAACCGTAGGGCATGCACACCTGGTCACACTCGGCCGCTAGTATTTTTATTTTGCAAATTTTGCCGGCAAAATTTTTGCTCGTCTGAGTACTAGGCTTCAGTAAATATTAAATTTGTATATTGTTGAACTTTGTTTGATATTGAAATTTGTTTTAGTTCTTCAGTACAATCAAAGGTTCAATATATTGGATGTAATTCTGTTTTTGAAATTTATGAAAAGTTCATGTTGGTGTTTCGTGTCTAATAATGTTGGCAATACAATGACCTTTATAAATTTGTTTTGTGAAAGTATTTAGATCATTGTTTTCGTGCAAATAAAATTCTCCTGCGACATTTTCATCGATAAAACTACTGGACAAAATTGAACATTTTTTTTCCCGCTGTGGCCCAAAAAGGTATTTTTCTGATAGGTTTTGGAATTTGAAATTTTGAATAATTACAACCAGACGATAAGCTGCATTTACAAAGTGTTTGGGAATGATTTATATTTGCATTTATCATCTTTTCAGAACTTCAAAGTTCTTTGCAACCAGGTATAAGATACTTCAGTTATGTGAAATATAAAAGCACTACCTCTGAAAAAAACATGAAAAAATAGCACATTTTAAAAAATTGTTAAAAAAAAATACAGTATAAAAAAAACATAATACTTTAAAAAATTTGAAATCCCGAAATCTATCAGAAAATGTCATTTTTGGACACAGCGGAAATGTCGTGTTGACTAGTGTAATTAAGTTAAGGCTAATACCCAGCACCGCGGAAAATTACTGTCAGGAATCTGCTCTTTATTTCGTGTGTGTGGAACCACTAACCATACAATATTTAGATATGTAATTTCATACAAACGGCTGTCGCAAACGAAGTCTGAGATATGCAGTACCAAGCGTTCGGCTCGGTACAGGAACTGTTCGGCTCATGACGCGGCGCTAGCAGAAGCCGATAGCAACGAAGTAATTGCATTGGTGTATGTGTTATAATACACAAACACTTTTCGATTGTATGCATTGTCAGTTCTTGGGCTCTTGGGTTTTTGGTTTCTGTTTTATTTTGTTTTGCTTCAGCGTATTCGGATGTATGGGTGCACATACAGTGATAGAAAAAATAATAGAAACGACATATTTTTTTCGTATTTTTCAAAATTTTGTTCAGTGAAATTTTTTTTTTCAAATTTAATAATTTTACTTGAAAGTCTATACAGTAACGCATAAAAATATAATAAAATAATAATTTTCAAAAAACCTAAACTAACAAAATTTTGAATTTTTTAGGCCTGGAAAAAATAATAGAAACGGGAGACTTGAGGCTAAGAAAAACAAATGTTTAGCTTCAAAGGCTAGTAGATTTACTTTTAACTTTAATATTTGGTTATGGCACTGTGATTTTTAGTGACTTCGGCATTTCGACGACCCATGGAGTCGACCAGTTCGGCCCATATTGATGGATCAATGGAGTACCATTCGGATTGAACTTTTTGCCACAAATCATTTTAATTTTTGAACTTATAGCCTCCAATCCTATTCTTTAAGATCCCCCAAAACTGCCCTATAGGATGAAGGTCTGGTGGCTGTGCAGGCCATTTCATCAGTGGAACTTTATTGCCCAATAACCACTTTGAGGTCAGCATTTGGGAGTGTTTCGGGTCATTATCCTACGGAAAATCCCACTTTAGTTGCATTTTCTATTCAGCATTATACTGTCCAGTATATTTACGTAGAGGAAGGTACACATTTTTTCCTTTATCCAATATATTCGACCAACACCCGAATAAGAAACGCATCCCCACCGCACGATGTTTCTACCACCATGCCTAACCGTTTTAATAGAGTACCTTGGGTGGTGGAAAGCGATCTTTAAGTGCCTAATATGTGGTTTACCAACAAATCCAAACAAATTGATCTTAGTTTCATTCGACTACAACAAATATTTGCAATTTGGACAGCAAAAATGGACCTTCGCAAAATGTATATTCTCACGTACATTGTTTAAGTATTGTTGCCTGGTAGAACGAAATTTCTCAATTCCCTTAAGATCACGGGTGCCCAGGCCAATGCTCTTGGGCTCGCTTTGTTTTTGTTTTTATTCCTGCGATAGGAACTCACAGAACATATATGAACATATACATGAACGACACCAAGAATAAAAAAACCCAACACAAGCAAAAATTATGTGAGTGTATGCTATACGTGGAACCGAAACCGTTTCTGTTTGCTTGTGTGGGTCGTCGTTGCTCGCGAACGCAAACTGACCAACAACAATTTCGATGCTTTTGTTGTTTTCTTACTCATTTTGCTTCTGCCTTATCTTCGAGCTTGCACTGAAAAAACCTTTTTTGTGTTCAACCTGCCTGCAAAATGTTTAATAGCGCATGTTTGAGTACTTTTTTTTTACTTTTTTTCAAAACTATTGTTGCGAATAGCAGTGCATTATTTATCCTACAAAATTGATTTTGAATACAAAATTGAATCATTTGGTAAACCCTATTTTTCACATTAGTGAAAATGTATGCAAACTTTTTTCTTCCAGTGCACAAATTGAAATGCAAAAAATCGTTCGCCTCTTGGTATTAGTGTTTTTCTTTGTGAGTGTTGGTGATTGCTCTTCCGTATGCTGGCTTTGGGCACCCCTGCTTTAAAGCTTAGATCTCAGATCCGAAAAATTTTCTGTCGACAGAAAGTAGCCTATATTATGCACTGGGACCAGTGTGCGTTTGTTTATAAGTAAAAGCAGTACTATATATGGGCTCTGTAGCGCTGGAGAACGACAATGCCCATAGAAAGATCCGCAATATTGGATAAATCAGTATCTCCCAAATTATAAATACTCTAGCAATCCCCCAGCGGCTTCGCCCGCTGTAAAAATAATATGCCTTAAGGAAAGTAAAAAAGTTAACTTTCACTCTGTTTTGGAAAGGAGATTTGTAAACGAATATAATATCTGTGTAACTTTTTTCCACACCACCATAGAGGTAAAGTAAAAGGCGTGCATTTTTTAACGTGGTTTACAAATACCAACGTTGGAGGCAAAAGAAAACAAAAAATTGGCGCGTTTTCGAAAAGAGAGAGAGAGAGCGAGAGAGCTGATATACAAAAACATAGGAAAGCAAAGAGAGAACAACACTTAGTTTCTTTTATTCTAAATACAATTTACTATGTAACTCCGTGAGGATCTTAGCTGCTTTCTCTATTTACAAAGGCTGGTTAAAGATAAATTAAAAATAATTTTTTCTAGGGGTACGCATCAAAACAAAGTGTAATTAAAAAAAAGCGAAATGAACTGACTCGGGGTCTGAACCCAGATCCCCCGATCGGAGAATTACACTTCAACCATTTACGCGAAATCTGCGAACAATTGCATTAGGCTTAATGAGGCTGTGGTATCAAGCAGCGGAAAAATATAAAATAAGTTAGAATGTACTGCTTGCTTGCAATTACTTGCTTGCAACTGCAAACTGCTTTCTGCCGCCGGCATTTCGAGAACTTTAAGTGAAACTTGAACCAACCTTCCGAGTTCTGAAACGCTAAGACCTAAGGCATAAAAAAAATAACAACAAAAATAAAAACGATACAAATAAATCACGACCCTAACCGGGATTCAAACCATGGTTTTCCCGATCGCCAGTTGGGAATCGTCCCCCGAGGCTACTCGTTTGGTGTGAAACCGCTGGCCAAAGCTGCATTAAGAGTACTTTGAAAAAATTGGGATAACGCGAATTTGCCGGACTGCATCTTCAACTGCACGAACCATTGAAAAAAAAATCAAGTCGATAGGTCCAACCGTCTGAGCTAGGTGATCTATACTAAAATGAGTATCGGGCATAAAATTAATAAATTACAATATCCATATGATCGGCTTTAATGATATTAAAGTTGTTTTCTAGCCGGCTGGCACTTTCCTGCAGAACTCCCCTGGCCGCTTAGTATTGGTCTTCTTCATGTTGAGTGTCGATATGCGAGTGTCGATAACGACAAATACCAGCAAATACAACCTTTTCTTTTCTATTATATATCGTCACCTTTCCTGTATTAATCGGCTATTTATTTTCCTGAACTGAGTACTCGATTGCAGAATGCATGCAGCAAAAATTTTTGTCGAAGGGCGAATATCATTCCTGATTTTGTCGAAAGAAAATTTTGCGGGTCTGAATACTAGGCTTCAGTGGCAAAACTCGGAGAAAAAAATCGCAAAAACCATTTGGAAATTAATCACTATCGATAACAAAAAGTGGCGAAAACCAGAGCACACAAATTTCAAATCATACACATTTTTCCGAAATCGTAATAGTAAAAATTTGCGATAACCAGAGCATAGCTGTATACATATGTACAGTGACGCACTAAAGTGAAGGCACGGCTTCAAATGTCAACTTCAAATGCTGTTGCCAGGCTTTTGCAGAATTGTAATGAATAAATTTGTTTGTATATATTTAAATTAAACATTTTTTTATTCATGGCCCATGACAAATAGTTGTATCTAACATATTTATTTTTATTCTAGGGGAAACATGCCTAAATGCATTCTAATCAATCAATTAATTGAATAAAAAATGAATTGAAATATTCTAAGCCATAAGCTAAGCGCAGCAAGAAAGAGTAGGCCAGTGAAGTCAGTCAGTATATATGTATGTGAGCTTACGATATATGTAATTTATTAAATGTTCGCAAAAGCGAAAAATTTAACTTTAGCCAAAAAAGAACGAAAAAATTAAGTCGAACCTTTTCGGAGAGTTTTATACATTAGATGTCTCCATTTTTGTTTAAATACGTTTTTTACATCTGTCTTTTCTACATGTCTAAATCTACTTCCTACATATACATACACGGCTGTGTGCGTCAGGGAGAGGCAATGAGTCTGCGCCTAGAAGGCCACTGAAATTTCTTTTGTTCCTTCTGGTTATACTAATGATCCGATCTGATCCAGATTAAACCCTCTGATACTCTGACACTCTGAGGAGCTTGGATAGAAAATTTGGTTGATCTAGCTCCTAGAGTCTCTGAGATCTAGGCGTCAAAAAATGCGTTCAGGCATAGCGCCCACCTCGGTGTGTGAGAGAGAGCGAGAGGGAACGATGCATTTCGAAATGGTTTTCATCATTGTGGCTATTATGATCCGAACTGATCCAGATTCAAAACTCTGATAGATATGGTCATTGTCTATGATTCTGCGTTTTTAGATTCCTCGTATCTTTAAAATTGTGCATGCCACAGATTTTCGTCCTTTGTGTGGGCGGATGTGGGCGGGGCGAAATTTTGAAATACACTTGTAACATTGTGATAGGACAGCAGTCTGGATACAAAATTTATTTGCTCTAGCTTTTATAGTATCTGAGCTATAGGCGCTAATGAAGACGGACGAACAGACGTTCCCCCTCGTTTAGTAATGTTTTCCTTTATAGCCTTATCCCACACAGCACATTTACGGTGAACAAAAAACAAAAAATTTGTGATCTGCATTTTTCAAAATTAAACAACAAATACAAAAAATTTATTTATGTATATCTTAATGTATTCAATTATTTTATTTTTAATGACGCCTCAAATTTTACCCCACCCAAATAAACCAAAACAACAACAAATTCCGAATTCCCTTTGACATATAAAATATCGATATCAATAGTCGGGTTGACAAGTGACAACTTGTATGGGTAAAAATAACAGAAACTTGATTAAACTCTGTTTTTATACTCGAAGAGTATAGGGGTATATTCGATTTGTGCCAAATGCGGATGTATGTAACAATCAATAGCCGAGTCGTCTGGCCGTCTGTCCGTCTGTACCTCCGTCCGTCTTCATTAGCGCCCATATCTAAGAGACTATAAAGGCTATAGGAACACAATTTTGTATCCAGACTCCTGTCCTATCACACTGTTACAAGTGTATTTCAAAATTTCGCCCCGCCCCCTTCCGTCCACTCCAAGGACGAAAATCTGTGGCATGCACAATTTTAAAGATACGAGAAAACTAAAAACGCAGAATCGTAGAGAATGACAAAACCTATCAGAGTGTTGAGTCTGGATCAGGTCGGATCAAATGAAATTTCAGTGGCCACGCAACGCCTTCCAAGCGCTTACTCATCCGTAGTAAAGACGTATGTAGGTGTAGAAATGTATAGAAGACAGATGTAAAAAACAAATGTAAAAAAAATTGAAACAGATAATATCTAATATACCCATTACGTATACAAATCTCCGAAAGGGTTTGATTTATTTTTGTTTAATTTTATTTATTGGCTAAGATTTTATCCGTCCCTTCTGCGAATATATAATAAATTACATAAATTGTAGGCTCACATATAATCCGACTGAGTACCGGGTATAAAGTAGAGCCGCGGCCGTTGCAGAAGCTCACAACGTACCCTCTCGTTTTTTTTAATAAATTAAATAATAACATTAATTATAACATAATAATGGTAAAAAATTTGAGAGTATTCTATATTGAAGTGGAAATGAGTTGTTATAAAAGTTTAATTTCCGATAGTCGCCAAGAAAATAAAATACTTTAAAGCAGGGCTGCCCAGGCCTATGCTCTTGGGCTCGCTTTGTTTTTGTTTTTAATCTTGGGATAGGAACTCACAGAACATATATGAACATATACATGAACGACACCTAGAATAAAAAAACCCAACACAAGCAAAAATTATGTGAGTGTATGCTATACGTGGAACCGAAACCGTTTCTGTTTGCTTGTGTGGGTCGTCGTTGCTCGCGAACGCAAACTGACCAACAACAATTTCGATGCTTTTGTTGTTTTCTTACTCATTTTGCTTCTGCCTTATCTTCGAGCTTGCACTGAAAAAACCTTTTATTGTTCAACCTGCCGGCAAAATGATTAATAGCGCATGTTTGAGTACATTTTTTTCGCTCAAAATTATTGTTGCGAACAGCAGTGCATTAGATCCTTGGATTTCTGTGCTCTTGTCACCCTTTACTTTAGCATTTTTAGAGTCGACACGTTTAGAAGACACTTGCCTTATAATATCAGAATAACTCTTGTTTTGTATATGCTCTAGATGATAATTTTGTTTAATATAGAAAATATGAATATAATGAGCGGATATGAATAGGTAAATATATATAATATATTTCATACATAACTCCCATTGGAATAATTGTCCATTAGAGTATTCAAGGTGCAAATTGTGAAAAAGCAAATAATTTTCATTTAATATATATATTTGTATTTAATGAAGTCGTATAAACATAAAGACTATACAGTTTGTACTATATATACACATATGTATATTTAATTGTGTGGTAGATCATATAATATATTAATATATAAGATCACATATTAAAAATTTATATGCGCTGAAAAAATTATATTTATGTATATTATCCATGATTATGGATATTAATGACATATAAATATATAAATAAATATATAAATATATATAAATAAATATTGAATGGGTCTATACGCATTTTAGTAGGGTATTCTATTGTCGTTGCCTATGCAGCTCTCAATAAATGCCAAAAGGTAGATCCCTACTTTTAACACTTGCCTGCTAAATACATTTCACCTTTCCTAACATCCTAATCTACAGGGCGTGTTTTACCCCTGCAACGATCCTTCTCTACAGGGTGTGTTTTACCCCTGCAACGCTACTTCTCTACAGGGTGTGTTTTACCCCTGCAACGCTACTTCTCTACAGGGTGTGTTTTACACCTGCAACGCACCAATTGCCCAATTGCAGGTGCTCACACCTGCCAACAAAATCATATTACATCAATATTAATTCCACATTAATTATCATTTTTACCATTGTATCATATTCTTATTAGATCAGCACTTTTTGTATCTTTTGTTATCTATAAATAGAGTTAAGTTTTGTTGAATAAAATCAGTATCAGAAACAGTACCAAAGCTGCCTGTCACTAAATTCCCACTGCAATCATCAGAGGCTGTCGCTGTGTCTTCAGACCCTCACCTGCACATTAAGGGATACCATTTACATCGCAATCATCAGAGTCTGTCGCCGTGTCTTCAGATCCTCAATTGCGCACCGCAGGATACCCTCTCCGCAGTCCAACTGGTTCAAGTTCTAGTTGCGACGACCTAACTGTAGACGATTTATGTACCGTATACAACCCAGCTTCATACACGCACACACACATATTAACACCCCTGCAACGATACTTCTCTACAGGGTGTGTTTTACCCCTGCAACGATACTTCTTCTTGGGGCGTGTTTTACCCCTGTAACGCCCTTTGTTGATGGCAAAGCGGGTAGCGGGTAGCTCTCTGGAGTACTACCCGTTACCCATTCCCTAGACCCACAACGACGACGACGACGACCAGCACGCAGCAAACAGCTACGTGCGGCCGAGTAGCCAAGTGAGATGGAAGACCCAGAAGGAAGACCCAACCGGAGGACCCGAGACGACACAGACTCACATATCTAACTATTCACTCTGTAATCTTAAGAATAATAAAAACTTGTTATACTGCTAACCTACGCCTTCTTCTTGAACCCGAGATCCCTTAATTATAGCTACCACACCCAGAAACCAATAAATTTCTGTGAACCCCGGCGCGGCGAGCATACCCCGGCCGTAGCAACGTCACAGTGGCGCCCGAGCAGGTTGTGGTAGCATAAGAATATCTCAGAAGTGGTCAAGATGGCAGAGCAGTGGATCAATCAAGCAACGAAAGGAGAGTTAGAAAACTACTGCGAGGAATTCGGCTTGGAAACACAGGGAAAAAAGACGGAAAAATTAAAGAAGCAATTGATACGATTCATGAAACGAACAGAGCTACCAGGAAATAAAAAGGAGAGACTAGAACAGCTGGCAACAAGTGAGACACAAAAGAGGAGATCGCGGAGCGCAACTCCAAGAAAGAGCCCAAGACAATCACCAAGACGAATTCCACACATAGAAACCACGGTGGAGGAGGAAGAAACCAAGACGGAACAATCCAGACCGCCAACGCTTAAAGCAAACGGAAGCAAGCATGCCATGGGAGAAGGTTTTATTTTGGGTTTTTTCGAGTGCGGACGCGCCACGGAGCTGCTCTGAAATTTTTTTTCCAAACCATGGAAATACCGAAAAAAACACCTCAAGTGAGTACAAGCGCATCCAAACACTGCAAACTCACCCGAGACAGAGAGGTCACACACAAAAAACAAAACAAGAACTGATCCAGACCCGGTTATGCTCCTCGGACCCCCGAAAGGCAGGCGGAGGCAGGGGACCACCTTGAGTGCTCTCAGGCTTTTCCACTCAAGGCCTGGCGGTTCCCACCGTTTTCTACTTTTTTTCTGTTTTCTCCTTTTTCATCTTGGCAGGAGACTTCAACGCCTGGTCACTGGAATGGGGGTCAAGGTTCACCAACGCCAGAGGGCACACACTCCTAGAAGCCTTTGCCACACTGGAGATAACCCTTCTGAATACGGGATCAGAGGACACGTTCTCACGAGCAGGAATGGGTTCAGTCATCGATCTGTCCTTCTGCAGCAGCAGTCTCGTCGAGAGCACTACGTGGAGCCTAAGCAACGCATACATCGCTAGCGACCACAAAGCTATTATCTGCAGCATCGAGGCCCGCAGGCAAGGAACAGCCCATCAACCAACGACGATCTTCAACGCCAGAACCCTCAGGCCAGAGACTTTCCTCGAGAGGCTGACCATACCAGAGCCCCAGGGAGGCGCAGAAGCCAGCGCTGCCGAGCTCGTCCGCTCTTTAACATCGGCTTGCAGGGCAAGCACAAGAAAGACAAGGAGCCACTCTCGTCACTGGTGTATTCTGGTGGACCACGGAGATCGCTGAAGCTCGCAGTGAGTGCATCCGCGCTAGGAGGCGCCAAACACGCGCGAACCCCGGACTTCCTTATAAGGTCCCAGGAATACGCCACGAAACGCCGAGCTCTTAAAAACGACCCCTTGGGCCTTCTATACAAGGTCATAGTAAAAAAACTCAACGCGGCAAAGCCCCTCGACGGCGGCTGCCAGGATGAAGGAACTCGTCGAATGCCTGTTCCCCACTGTCGCCTCAGCTGTCACGCAGTCACGAACACCCTACCGCCACATAACGGCAAGCGAGATCCTGGACGTTGCAGCAGGAACCCGACCGGCAAGGCGCCTGGCCCAGATGGTATTCCCGATACTGCAGTGAAGCTGGCAATGACTGCGCATCCATCGGCATTCGCGCACGTATTCAACATGTGCCTTCGCGAAGGAGTCTTCCCAGAGCAATGTAAGCAACAGAAGCTTGTCCTGTTGCCAAAGCCGCATAAGCCTCCCGAAGAACCCTCAACCTATAGGCCCATCTGCCTGATTGACAACGTGGGCAAGGCGCTGGAGCGATGCATAAGCAGAAAACTACAAAAAGCGATCGTAGAGGCAGGTGACCTGTCTCCGATGCAGTTCGGCTTCAGGAAGGCAAGATCGACGACGGACGCGATACGTGTGGTAAAGGACATTGCAGCAAAAGCTATCGAGGGAACCAGGTGGCTCGGAGGACGGAAGCACTACTGTCTCGTGGTCACAATCGCCGTCAAGAACGCCTTCAACTCGGCGAGGTGGGACGTCATCCTCAGGGCCCTAACCCGGCTAGGAATCCCGGACTACCTGGTAGCCATCATCGAGGACTACTTCAGAGGCCGGATGCTAATATACAACACCACTGGCGGCATTGTGCAGTACCCGGTGACATGCGGCGTTCCTCAAGGTTCGGTCCTGGGACCAACCCTGTGGAACGTGATGTACGTCGCTATCTTCAAACTCCAACTACAAAGAGAGGTCCGCATAGTAGGATTTGCAGATGACGTCGCGTTGGTGGTGGTAGCCAAGCATCTCGGCGAAGTGGAGGCTCGCTGTAACCAAGCGGTAGGGGAAATCCAGGCATGGCTAAGCTCTGTGGGCCTAAATCTGGCTGAGCATAAGACGGAAGCGGTTCTCATATCCAGCCGCAAAAAAATAGAGGTAGCTACCGTCCGAGTTGGCTCAGTCGACATCACATCATCGAGAGCAATCCGATACCTCGGAGTAATTCTTGATACTCGCCTCTCATTCCTCGAGCACCTCCAGGTAGTCAGTAAAAAGGCAGCCGACCTGGGAAGAGCACTGTCGCGCATGATGTTGAACACGAGGGGACCCAAACCAGGCCGAAGACTACTTCTCCAGTCAGTTCGCAAATCGGTCACGATGTACGCGGCACCTATCTGGACAGAGACGGCGAGGACAAAATCATACAGAAGACGGCAGGACGCTACTCACCGTCTAGGGGCTCTGAGAGTCTGCTGCGGCTTCCGAACCATCTCGGATGACGCGGCCCTGGTCTTAGCAGGAATGCTCCCTGCAGCGGAACTCGCTGAGGAAGCCAAAGAAATTTCTGCAGAGCTTGACGCAGCATCCCAAATCTGCTCCCCGACACAAAGGAAGCAAATAAAGACGGCAGAGAGGGAAAGGAGTCTAAGCAGATGGCAGGAACGATGGGCCAATTCAGCGAAGGGCAGATGGACCTTCCGCCTTATAACATGGAGAAGTTAATATATGGCTAACCCAACTGCTGAGAAGACACGGCTGCTTTAGGAGCTACCTCCATCGCTTTGGGCACGCCAGCGACGCTAAATGCCCGACGTGCGGCGTAGAAGAGACCGCTGAGCATATTCTCTTCAACTGCTCAAGGTTTGCGGAGCAGCGAAGCGGCATTAGCGGTGACACGCTGAGCGCCGAAAATCTAATCAACAGGATGGTATCAAGTGAACGCCACTGGTCCATGGTATGCGCATTTGCATCAGACGTCATGCGGAAGTTGAGAGAGCTGGAGCGGTGTCGCAACGGCACATAAGGAGGGGTCTAGGGTGACCCGCCTGTCCCTGCGAAGCAAAGCTTCCGCGGCATACCCGCAGGAACTCCTCAGGAACTTGTTTTTTCTTTCTCATTGTCTTACTTCTCTGTTATTCTCGCGTTTACAATATTTAACTAATAAAAATGATAAAAAAAAGCACCATGGAGGAACCTCTAGGAGAAGCAAGAACAGCAAGAAAAAAATCACCATTCCCGAAACAGATACGGAAAGGATCGCCGGAAGCAGTTGCAATTATTGAACGAATACGCAAATGGGGAATCACCTATACAGGGAAAGGAGATCTGCTGGAATTCCTGAGCAGAATGGAGGAACTAGCAGAGACATTCCGAATAAAGAACGACCACTTGGTTTTTGCAATGGCAGTGATATTGGAAAAAAGCGCATTAGACTGGTGGCATACAAAACCAACACCAGTAAATATATGGAAGGAGGCAAAAGAGGGACTCAAGGTAAACTTCATGTCACCAAGATACCAGGAGGAACTAGCGAAACAAGTGACATACCGTAAGCAAGCCGAGACGGAAACGGTGAGGGATTATGTACAAAAGCTAAGGAAATTGATGAGATTCGGAATATACACAGAACAGCAAAAGCTAGAGATTACTTACCAAAACTGCCGTCTATCCATTAAACTCTACGTGAAAAGAAGTGAATTCAAAACCCTAACAGAATTAATGATCACAGCAGAGGAATTCGAAAAATAGGAAACAGAGGCGGGACTCTCAAAGGCTACGGGACGACAAGGGAACAACCAAACATATTACAACACAACTTGGAGACCAAAATGCTGCAGATGCAGGCAGATGGGGCATGAAACCAGAACATGTAATAAAGAACCGATCATATTCTGTTGGACCTGTAACAAACAAGGAGTCCGGACAATAGACTGCTGTAGGAGGCCGCAGGAAAACACGCAGAGCTCGGGAGACACCCGCCAAACTCCCGAGGCCCAGATCATCACAAGCGGGACAGAACCCATCTAATATACAAGGAAAAACAACTCCTAGGCTGGGCCAAGACCGGCAGAACTATGATGGAGGTAATCATCGACACAGGGGCCACAAGATGCATGATCGACAAAGAAACAGCAAAGAAACTACAAAAGGAGGGAAGCGAAGGGGACGAAAGGAGGTTGATACGACTGGCGGATGGAAGCACACGAAGAACAACACGTAGATTCGAAACGACAGTGGAACTAGGAGAACGAACATGTGCACAAGCATTTCTAAGAATGACCGGAATACCAGACACCCCGATACTAGGAATGGATTTTCTAGAGAGCACAGGCGCTGAAATAACATGCGGAAAAGCGACAATAGTCATCGGTGAGGGACGCACACCGCGAAAAACGGAAGAACATGTAAGAAGTACACAGCCGGAACCAATGGACAAGGAACTGGAGGAGTGGATTTCGTCGGAAGTAAAAAAATTCGAAACACTGAAAGGAGTAAGCAACATAACCACACACAGAATCTACTTAAAAGACGACAGACCCATCAAGTAGAGATATTACCCACGCAAACCAGCGCAAATGGAAATAATAAATCGAGAAATTGACGAATTGAACAGGCAAGGTACATTAGCACTCTCGACTTGAAATCAGGGTACTGGCAAATACCAATGAAAAGACGAAGCCGACCATACACCGCATTCACCGCACCTGGGCGAGGATTGTTTCAATGGAAGGTAATGCCATTTGGGCTAACGACAGCCCCGGCAACGTTCCAGAGGGCATTGGACGCAGTAATAGGACCAGATATGGAACCGTTTGCCTTCGCATACCTAGACGACATAGTCGTAATCGGGCGGACGAAGGAGGAACACCAGCAGAAACTACAGGAAGTCTTGGAGCGACTGAGAAAGCCGAATTTACGAATCAACGAGAAAAAATGTCACTTCTTCCAGAGAAAGCTAAAGTACCTAGGACACATAAAATATCTGCGGTACGAGAATTAGCAGCGCCAACGACACTTAAACAAGTACACAGCTTCTTGGGGCTAGTAAATTGGTATAGGAGATTCGTTCCAACCTTCACGGAGCGAGCAAAGGCGCTACAAGACTTAAGAAAGGCCAAAAGTTTACCTGCGTTAATTGACCTCAAACAGTCTCTAACCGAAGCGCCAGTGCTAGCATTCCCGGACTTCGGTAAACATTTCACCCTGCAAACTGATGGAAGCGACTGTGGAATCGGAGCGGTATTAACACAAGAAGACGCTGACAGAGAGCACGTCATCGCCTATGCAAGTGGAAAGCTAAAAAGCGAGGAAACAAGATACTCCGCTACGGAAAAGGAATGCCTCGCTATCCACTGGAGCATCCACAAAATGATAATGTATCAGGAAATTCATAGTGGCCGCTGACCACCAAGCGCTTAGATGGCTCAACTCCATCGAAAGTCCGTCCGGCCGAATAGCAAGATGGGCGTTGGGATTACAGCCTTTTACATTCAAGATAAGATATCGGAAAGGGAAGTTAAATGCGGTGACGGACGGATTATCCTGCTTACCACACGAATAGGCCAGAATATCAAAACTTGTAGAATGCGCTTGGTATCAAGACAAGTGGAAACAAGTGGAAAAAACCCCAAGGGACTTACCAGACTACGTCATCAAGCGCGACCGACTATATAGACACATACCAGACCACACCGACGAAGACAAACAGCCATGGAAATTATGCGTACCAAAACAAGAACGCAGCTGCGTGCTAGAGGAAAACCATTCAAACCCAACGGCCGGACACCTAGGAATAAGAAGAACAAAACATTGGATACGGCAGCGATATTTCTGGCCGGGGCTAAGTAAGGATGTGACCAGATTCGTACGATCATGCGATAGTTGCCAGAGATACAAAATTTCACAACAAGCGGCAGCAGGGAAGATGTTAACAAAAATAGCAAGCGCACCGTGGGAAACAATATGTGTGGACTTTGTCGGAACACTACCAAGAACATCGCATGGCAACACGGTGATGATCGTATGTATCGATAAATTTTCCAAATGGGTGGAGTTCACACCGGCCAGACAGGCAACAGCTGATTCATTCTTGAGGGCGTTCAAGGAAAAAATACTGGCGAGGGGAGGAGTTCCGAAACAGCTGATATGTTTGGACGTTGACGTGCAATGACTGCACCATCAAGTGGCCCATGGGACACCAGCCGAATGCTGTTACGCGCGAATCCCAGCCCTCCTCCCAAGCAACCGACCGAGGGGCGCTGCCGCAAAACGCGCGACTCGTTAACCGAACCGATCGCGATCATGCAGGAAAGATATATGTTAGACTAGTATTCGAGGAAAATTAGAACTAATCTTACTAAAGGAGTTAATCATGCATTAAAACTATCGTACTCCACAACTACAATTACTAACTACGAGAAAGGTATGTGAGTAATAGTAATTTAAGAAGAGGAAGGGAATTAGTTGCCGATATAATATGGTAGAGGGAATTATAATCCGAGCATAAAACTCTAAAAGGTTCATGCAAGGAATAATTCGATCTACAAATCGGAAGGAATAAAGGTATATAATTTCTAGTAATTCTAATAGGAATCGTGAAGTTTATGCGGCTCCACAAGTCAGGGCTATCTACGTCACCCTTGATCAAGTTGTGCACAAAAATCACACCAAGCATCTTTCTACGGTTAACTAAGGCTGGAAGGTTTATTAAAAGCAATCTATTGGGGTAAGACAGCAATCTAACACTTGCATCCCAGTTGAGGCCGCGTAGAGCGAAAATTAAAAAGTTTTTCTGTACTGATTCTATACGGTCCTGGTGTACTTTGTACTGAGGGCACCATACACAAGAACCATATTCTAAAATCGGACGAACAAGCGATACATAGAGAGTCTTTGTTATATAGGGGTCGTCAAATTCCTTTGACCACCTCTTTATAAACCCAAGCACGCCCATGGCCTTATTTACCATGGTAGAAATCTGTTCAGAAAACTTTAACTTGGGATCTAAAAGAACACCAAGATCATCAACTAGGGTAATTCTCTCGAGAGAACCCCCGCCTAGTGTGTAAGGAGCCAGAAAGGCGCTGGAGCGATGAAATGTCTTTTCTTTACATTTCGAAGCATTAAGGTATAACAAATTTGCACAACACCATGACTGAAAGCTATTAAGATCGGATTGCAACCTGGAGTGAGATAATTTATCCTTGAACTGGACACACAGTTTAACATCATCCGCATACATAAGTACTCGAGAGTATGTTAATACCGAAGGCAGGTCATTAATAAAGTGTGTAAAGAGTAGGGGGCCTAGATGGCTGCCCTGTGGTACGCCCGAAGTAACCATAACTGGTGAAAATAGGTAGTTTTTGAAGAGGACTCTTTGGGACCTGGAACAAAGGTAGCTAGAAATCCATCTCAAGAGATTGGGTGGAAACCCTAAAAGGTTAAGTTTTTGTGCTAGGAGAGTGTGGTTTACAGAGTCGAATGCTTTACTGAAATCTGTGTAAATGACATCCGTCTGTAGATTACCTTGGAAGCCTTTAATGATAAAGGAGGTGAACTCCAATAAATTCGTGGTTGTTGATCTCCGCCTTATAAATCCATGCTGGGCAGGAGATATAAGTGATCTGCAAAGATGCTGCAGGTGCGGAGTTAAAATTTTCTCAAACACTTTAGGAATAGCGGATAACTTGGATATACCTCTGTAGTTCTTCGCGTCAGACTTACTACCTTTCTTATGGAGAGGAATTATGAACGATTCCTTCCATATGGAGGGGAAGCATGAAGAGTTAATAGACAGGCTGAATAGTTTAAGCAACGGTCCACACAGAGACTCGGCGCAGTACCTAAGTAAACAGCCGGGAACTCCGTCCGGACCCGGTGAAAACACCGGCTTAACTTTCCGGAGATCATGAAGCAGAGAGCTTTCATTTAGCAAGGGACTGAAGATGCCGTTCGACCTGGGTAAACCGTATGGGTAAGGCTGCCCGGAGTAGCATTCCTGTGAATAGGTTGTTTGAAAGAATTGGGCAAAAAGATCGGCCATTGCCTGATCAGTATTTGCCGACGTATTAAGAAATGATAGCGAGGATGGATGAGCGGACGTTTTACGCTTACTGTTTACGAAGCTGTAAAACTGCTTAGGGTCCTGAGAAAAACGTATCCTGCATCTAGATAGGTAGTTCTTATAGCACTGGGAATTAAGAACTGAAAAGTTTGACCGAGCCATTACATAGCGAGAGAGAGAAGAAGGAGAGCCAACTTCTTGAAATTTTTTGTAAAGTCTTGATTTTAAGTTTTTTAGACTGCATAACTCTTTGGTAAACCAAGGGGGCTTCCCAGATCTAATAGGACAGGAAAGTGGGACACAAGACTCAAAAAGTGAGTCAAGTGCATCGTAGAAAATGTTTGTGCATATCGTAACATCCCTAATGAGGTTATTAAGCTTAGCAAACTCGGCTTTATGAAAGCAGCGGACAGATTGAGTTAGCCTACCCGACCGATCCAATGCGGTTGGTCCTATATCGAGCGACACTTCAAGTGTAGGATGGTAGGCGTCTTCAGGTATAGTGAGCGGAGGGACTCGGGTTAGCAACGCAATGGTCGGATCCGTTACAAAGCACAGATCAAACAATCGACCCAGGGAATTTTCCACATGGTTGACTTGAGACAGGGATAAGTCGAGTAAGCCGTCTATAAAGTCATGTCGTGACATGGGGACTAGGTTATTAGACTCGTTTACCGAAGACCAAACAGTTCCTGGTAAATTGAAATCCCCAAGAACTATCATATGATCTTTATCTGATAGCGAGGAAGAAACAGCGCTTAAGGCGGACAAGTGCTGCTCATAAGATGCGATATCCGAAGAAGGTGGAATATACGGCATATACGGCATATCAGACAAAATCCCAAGCCGAAAAACAAAACAGGTACTGGACACGTGGGGAATAAAGCAAATATTCACAGTACCATACACGCCACAAGAAAACCCAACAGAACACACACACTCGCCGCAGGGAAACATAACAAATGGGACGAACGATTACCAGAAATCGGAATCAACAGGATTCAGTCCAGCGTTCTTGGTATTTGGCAGAGAATTAAGGCTACCAGGAAATTTATTCGACGAAGTAACAATAGGGTAAGGCTTCGATGACATAAATCGAGAAAACACAGAAGAACGTCTCGAGGCAGAGGCAATAGCAAAACAAACTATGGAAGAATCAGCAGCAAATAAAACGAGACATTACAACTTGATAAAACGAGCATGGAAACCAAAAATAGGGCACATAGTATGGGTCAGAACGCACCCACCATCTAAGAAAATAGACAAAACGAATGCAAAACTAGAACCGAAATACGACGGACCCAGTAAAATCCTCGAGCTCATATCCCCAGTAATCGTAACAGTGAAAGACATAAATACTAACAAAAAGATACGAGCACACGTCTCTCAAATATAACCTGCGAATACAGAAACAACAGACACAATAAATACACCATCTCTCTATGTTTCCAGAGTCATGGATAAAAAATTCGAAGCAACTGCGAAAAGCGAAAAAGCGCACGTATGAGAGTGTGCGGTACAAAGGTGACAGCGACAAAGAAAAAACATGCACCGGAGACTGAAGAACTCGACGACGGGCCGATCACATAACAGGCAGCAGCACAGCGATGAGAACACAAAACCACGCCGGAATGGTACGAAGGTCCGAAGAAAAAGAGAATGAGCAGGGTAACCAAAGAGATGCCGACGTTGACTTCACCGCCAGAGAAGCTATCCGGGACACGACAGGTCCAGGAGTATGAGGAGGACAATGGCGTTCTAGATCTGGGACAAGCACACGCGCCGGAGGAGCAGCATACAGCAGTCAATAAGAATCAACGGCCAACAATTGACAACGACGTCCTGGATTCTGGACCGGAGGAGCAACGAGCACCAGACAACGACACACACCAGACACCAAAACCAGTCAATGAGTTGGAAGACGAAGGCAACATCCCACCCGAATGGTATGTGCCAGAGGGACACCAAATGTCGCAAGACTAATACAAATAGTACAGGACAGTGCAAAAACCCAACAACCACACAACGACGGTTCCGCATCTGGAATAAGAAGCAGGAGGCATGCTGGGTACGGATAAGCAGAGCCGGGGATGTGCGCATCGGAGCCTGGTTCCAAGCCAAGAAGGGAGACGACGCCAGCCTACGAGGAGGGGGGAGTGTGACGCCCAGCGCCACATCCAACGACGCTGGCGCCACAATGACTAATATTGCCATTTCCAACATACATAACCACCATATTACTCATAGAATAAGAGAGATAAAACCCGAAGTCACTCATTACTTCTATAGAATATAGAATAATAATAGATACTCATGGAATAAGAAAGACAAACTTGAAGTTCCTCAGCATTAAATATAATTAAAATATAACCATTCCATAAAACATCAAAACTCGGGCTCAAAATTTGAATACGCGCCAAAACACCAGTGGGACCAACACCCACCAGTGAACGGTCACACTGACCAGTGGGCACGCCAGTGTGACCAGAGCACAGCCACCAACAATCATACTATCAGAGCCTCACCAGTTCGAATCGGGGCAGTCCAACTCGGAACAGCCTGTGAGTCATCTCTATATATTTTCTTGGTTGGTAGATCCCCCCCTTCCTAACATCCTAATCAACAGGGCGTGTTTTACCCCTGCAACGCTACTTCTCTACAGGGTGTGGTTTACCCCGGCAACGCTACCTATCTACATGGTGTGTTTTACCCCTGCAACGCTACTTCTCTACACGGTGTGTTTACCCCTGCAACGCTGCTTCTCTACAGGGTGTATTTTACCCTTGCAACGATACTTCTCTACAGGGTGTGTTTTACCCCTGCAACGATATTTCTTCTCGAGGCGTGTTTTACCCCTGTAACGCCCTTTGCCATCAAGGAGCGGGTAGCCCTCTGGAGTACTACCCGTTACCCATTCCCGAGACACACGACGACGACGACCAGCACGCAGCAAACAGCCACGTGCGGCCGAGTAGCCAAGTGAGATGGAAGACCCAGAAGGAAGACCCAGAAGGAAGACCCAGAAGGAAGACCCAGAAGGAAGACCCATCCGGAGGACCGGAGACGACACAGACTCACATATCTAACTATTCACTCTGTAATCTTAAAAATAATGAAAACTTGTTATACTGCTAACCTACGCCTTCTTCTTGAACCCGAGATCCCTTAATTATAGCTACCACACCCAGAAACCAATAAATTTCTGTGAACCCCGGCGCGGCGAGCATACCACGGCCGTAGCAACGTCACAGATATCCTTTGCTTTTGATAGTGTAATTTCTGTGTTACCTTTAATTTTTTAAAGTAATGTTCAATGTCTGTTTGGTCCTTGGTGTCCTTTATTATTTCAATTTGTCTGGCGAAATGATTTATTGGTTTTTCAGTGATTTCTATTTTCGCTATATGCTTGTACTCTGTGTATAGTCGCTGCTGTGGAAATATTATCTTGTTCTCCTACCATATTTTCTTCTATTTTAATGCGTGACAAAGCGTCTGCTATAAAATGTTCTTTCCCTTACAAATATGTGATTTTAAAGTCGTATTCACTGAGTTTAATACGCCAACGTTGTAATTTCATATTGGGTTCTTTAATATTGTTAAGCCAACCCAGTGGTTTATGATCGCTTAGAAATTCAAAGAATTGCTAACAATTCCTATTCGATTGTACTGTAATTCTGTTCGTGATCATTTAAGGTTCAACTTGTGAAATTAATAGGCATGTTATCCTGTGACAACACGGATTCTAAGGTAAAATTACTGGCATCAGTAGTAACTTTGAAGATATTTGCAAAATCTGGTCGTCTGAGATGTGGTTCATTCATGATTAAAGTTTTTAATTTTTTAAAAGATTTATTATATTCTTAATTTCTGAAGTCAATTTTACATCCTTTCTTTATAAAGAGAGTCATGAGCTTTGCGACTTCTGCAAACTTACGGTAATAGCCACATAGACCTAAGAATGATTTGATTTCTTTTGAATTCTTTGTTATGGGAAATTCTGCGATTGCTTTAAGTTTTCCTTTGTTGGGTTGTATGCCTTCTGGACTTATAGTATGACTGAAAGAAATCTGTTTCCTTTTTTAGATATTTGCATTTATCCAATTGAAGTTTTAGATTTGCCTCTAGGTGTTCTGTGAGAGATGTTGAATAGACAATGACGTCATCCAAATAGACTAGGCAATGTTTGTTAATAAGGTCTTAAAATACGAAGTTCATGCAACGTTGAAATGTTGCTGGGGCTTTTTTTAAGACAAATGGCATACGGGTGTATTTGTAGGGGCCATGTTTAGTGGAAGATGCCGTTTTAAGTATTGACTTAGGGTCGATTTGATGGAATCCATTTGCTAAATCAACTGCCGTAAAGTATTCGCAATTTTCAAGTTTACTAAGTATTTCGTCCATATTGGGAATCGGGAATTTATCGTTTACAGTTATCTTTTTTCAATTTCGGTAATCGGCTACTATTCTAAATTTTTGTTTACCTGTAGCATCTATATTTTTGGGCACAATACATAAAGTACTGCAATATGCAGAACTGCTTTCGCGAATGATGAATTGTTTTAACATTTCGTTAATTTGTTTATTGACTTCTGCTTCGTATGCGAAAGGGTAGCTTTATGGTCGTTTGTATATTGGAATGGCCACTGAAATTTCATTTGTTCCTTCTGGCTATATTTATGATCAAACCTGCTCCAGATTCAAAACTCTGATAGGTATGACCATTTTGCATTATTCTGTGTTTTTAGTTTTTTCGTATCATAAAAATTGTGGATACCACAAATTTTCGTCCTTTGTGGGGCGGAAGGGGGCGTGGCGAAATTTTGAAATACACTTGTATTGAAGTGATATCACAGGAGCATGAATAGAAAGTTCGGTTGCTCTAGCTCTTATAGTCTATGAGATCTAGGCGCTCATCTGGACGAATGGGCATAGCACCCACCCCGGTGTGTGAGAGAGAGCGAGAGGGAACGATGCTTTTCGAAATGGTTTTCTTCATTGTCGCCATATTTATGATCCGATCTGATACAGATTCAACACTCTTATATATATGGTCATTCTCTATGATTCTGCGTTTTTAGGTTCCTCGTTTCTTTAAAATTGTGCATGCCACAGATTTTCATCCTTTGATAGGTCGGAAGGGGGCGGGCGAAATTTTGAAATACACTTGTAACAGTGTGATAGGACAGGAGTCTGGATACAAAACAAGGTTGCTCTAGCTTTTATAGTCTCTGAGCTATAGGCGCTAATGAAGACGGACAAACGGAACAACAGACAGACATAGCTATATTGACTCGGCTATGGTCAACAGGTTCACGTGTAATCTTAAATCATTTAAAAAACTTGTTACGCAGATTCTTTTACCTCACAAGACCCTTAGTATACCACGGTAGCCTATAGGAGCCACGCACTCTTCTGGAAGCATTCTTATCAACAATATGATGAACAGTACGAATGAAAACATTATAAGAAGAGTCAGCACTAGGATGTGAGAGAACAGAAACCCAGTTTACGTTTAACATTTCATCCCGTATAGAATGCAAACTTAGGTTAGGTTAGGTTAACCCGGACGTCCCTCAGCGGGGACTTTCATAGGCCAGTTTGGCCCTTAGTGATCCGGATGTAGATGGACCTTTACGGGGGTATTGCTGAGATTTGGAAGTCCTCGAGTATCGAGGTGTGTTTCGCAAAGGCAAGTAATTCCCTCGGCGTCCTCTTGGAGGCATCTTCTAGTGATGCCATCTCCGGTGCGCCTAGGTATCTTGTCCTTGCCCGTGAAAGAGCCGGGCAGTTGCAGATGAGATGTTCCAGGGTTTCGATAGCCCCGGATTCATCGCATTTCCTACAGCTGTCTATGTTGGTAATGCCTAGCTTGGCCGCGTGCGCCGCAGCCAGACAGTGACCTGTGAGTATTCCCACTATCAGTCTACAGTCTTTCCGTGGAAGATGCAGTAGATAGTGAGCTAGCTTTTCATTGCGCTCCTTGCACATGGTTCTCGAGGTTCTGCAGGTGGTTGCGTTCCTCCATCTGTTCTTGGTTTGTAGGGCGGCCTGCTTCTCTAGATCGCTTTGTAACGTTCTAAGGGAGATAGGCACGTTTTCGATTCTTTCGCTCGTCAGCCCAACGCCTTCCTTAGCCAGAACGTCCGCAGCCTCGTTTCCTTCGATGCCCTGGTGGCTGGGAACCCAGTAGATTCGCACTGACTTGGTCGTGCATAGTGAGTCTAATGCCTCCCTGCTTGCCAGGACACTTCTGGAGCCGACTGCGAACGACTGCATGGATTTTATCGCTGCTTGGCTATCGACGAATATGTTCACTACGTTGTGTGGTCGCTCTATTTGCTGAGCGACCTCTGCTGCCTTCTTTATAGCGAAAACTTCCGCCTGGAATATGCTGCATCGGTCTGGTAGCCTATATGACACCCTTATTTCGGGGTTTGTACAATATAAGCCCGCTCCTACTCCTCCGTCCATCTTGGAGCCGTCAGTATATATGTTGAGGTGTTGAGTCTGGTCCCGTCCCTTTTTCCAGTCTTCGGGTCCCAAAAATGTGTTGGTTTTGACCTCTAGGCAAGTTTGGGGGGTCATGTAGTCTGTATGACTGGTCATGTTCCTCCCAATTGAACTGTGCCCGTATCCTTGGGGTGACATGTTCCCCGATGCGATAAGTCGCTGTGCTGCTTTACCCGCAGTCAGCCGAGCGTGGATGTCGAGGGGATCGATCCCGAGTATGGTTTCGAGTGCTATAGTTGGGGTTGACCTCAGCGCCCCTGTGATACATAGCAAAGCCTGTCGCTGGGTCCTTTCCATAAGCTTGTGGTACGTCTTCTTCTCAGTTGCTTGCCACCACACTAGGACTCCATACAGCAGAGTTGGTTGCACCACCGAGATGTTGATCCAATGCATTAGGGCGGGTGACAGGCCCCATGTGCTGCTAAGCATCTTCTTGGATGCATAAAGCGCAATGGTGGCCTTCTTCACCCTTTCCACTACATTGGGTTTCCATGCCAGTTTGCTATCCAGTACTGTGCCGAGGTATTTGACTTGTGTTTTAGGGGTTAGCTTTGTTTGGTTGATTGTTGGGGGGATCCATGCCGGTACCTTGTACCTCTTTGTAAAGAGGATGAGGTCCGTCTTGTCCGCGTTGATATCGAGTCCTACTTCGTCCGCCCACTCGCATATCTCCCTGAGTGTTCGTTCCATTATGGAGCTGAGAGTCGATGGACATACGCCCGTAATAATTATGCTTATGTCGTCTGCATAAGCTGTTATTTTTGGGGCCTTCCTCTCGAATCTCTTGATGAGGTCGTCGACCACCAGATTCCACAGGAGGGGCGACAAGACTCCACCTTGAGGTGTGCCTCTATGCGCTCCCTTTACCGTGGAAGCGGTGCCCCACTCAGATTGCACCCGTCTAAAACTCAGGAGGTTCTTTATCCATAGGTTGATTGCTTGGTGTGTGTGGGTCGCTTCAAGGCGATCCATTATTGCGTTCGTGGCTACGTTGTTAAATGCTCCGGATATATCTACGAATACTCCTAGTGCATACTTTTTATTGTTGAGAGCCTTCTCGATGGTAGCTACTAGTGAATGTAGAGCTGTTTCCACAGATTTCCCTTTGGTATAAGCGTGCTGGTTGGTTGACATCAGTCCTCCCACCTCCTTCCTGATGTATCCGTCCAGCAGCTTTTCCAGTGTTTTTATCATAAAAGAGGTAAGGCTTATCGGTCTGTAGTCCTTGGGACTAGCATGGCTGCACTTTCCTGCCTTTGGGAGGAAGACAACTCTAGCCGTTCTCCATTGGATAGGGATATAGCCTGTACTTAGACATGCCGAGTATATTGCGAAGAGCCATGGGATGATCGTCTCTTTGGTCGCCTGCAACATGGCTGGGAATATTCCGTCCAGTCCAGGTGCTTTGATGCCCGCAAAGGAGTCTATGGCCCATTGGATCTTCTTGTGGGTTATTAGATCTGTCGGGGGTGTTTGTTCCTCGGTTGCTAGGTCCTGATGCGTTTCAGCATCAGTGACCTCGGTGCATCCCGGGAAGTGGGCCTCCATTAGTGCTGTCAGAGCCTCTTCGCTGTCTTCTGACCACTGTCCGTTATTTAATTGTAGCTGACTCTGTATGGTGGGCTGCTTCGAGAGCAGCTTCCTGAGTCTTGCTGTTTCAGGCACTTTCTCGATGTTCGAGCAGAAGTTCCTCCACGAGCTACGTTGTGCCTTGCGTATTTCCTTCTTGTAGTCTCTGAGTAGTGTTTTGTATTCCTCATTGATGATCTCCTCATTCGCTACTCTGGCGAGTTTGAAGAGTTCCCTGAGGTTATTTCTCTTGAGGGAGAGGTTCCTATTCCACCAGAGTGGTTTGGTCCTCTTTCTCGTTCTTGATGGCGGGCATGCTCCTTGGTAGGCAGACAGAAGTTCCTTGGAGAGGGTCTCCAAGGACTTCTCTATGTCTTCCGCGGATTTCACTATTCCCGGATTCGCGAGCTTCGAGGTAACGGTCTTCCTGAACTTCTCCCAGTTTGTGTTCCGGGGGTTCCTGAAGACTGTCACCTTCGGAGTGTATTTGAAATCGCACTTGAACTGAATGTACTTATGGTCCGAAAGGGATGGTCTTTCAAGGACTCTCCATCCAGATACCAAGGTACTCTTTCCTGTTACGAGGGTTAGATCTAGCACGTTGGACGAGGTGGGACCTACGTAGGTGTAGTCCTCTCCCACGTTTGCTACATCTATGTTATTTGATAATATAAAGTCTAGGAGTGACTCACCTCGGTCATTGATATCGGGGCTTCCCCACACACTGTGGTGGGCATTGGCGTCCGTACCAATGATGAGTTGTTGGTCTTTGGAGTCGGCTTTTTCCACCAGACTCCTTAGTTCTTCAGGTGGTGCGGGCCTGTCGTGTGCCATGTAGCAGGAGGCTACCAGAAGGCGCTTCTCCTCACTCTCCAGCATCACTACTGTCAGGTCGTCTGTGCTGTAATGAGACATAAGGTAAGCGTGGATTCCCTTTCGTACTAGTACGACGGTTCTATTCCTGCTTACCGATGTTGGGTAGAACGAGTTGTAGTTTGCGAACTTCAGTCCGGCCACTGTATTGCCTGACGCAATCCAGGGCTCCTGGACCAAAGCTATATCGGCGGGCCCTTGCTCCATGGCTATGAGGAGCTCCGCCGATGCTACCTTGCTTTTATGCAGGTTGATTTGCAGCACACTCAGTTTCATGGGCGGCTGGCTCAACTGCATACGACGGGTTGACTGTAATCGTCAGGTCACCGTCCTCATCTTCCTGGGAGTCTTCAAGAGCCAGACCCTGGGCGGCCTTCACGATGGTGTCTAGACCGAGGTCCTTCTCCACCTCGCCTGCCTGCAGGGTGTGTGTGTCTGTGTCTTCGGGGCGGCGCTTCTTGAGGCGCAGGTACACACTGCCCATGCCCCACGCCATTTTCCCGTATCTGGGGTAAAGGACGTCCTCTGCGTCTTTGTTGATCTGGAGGATCACATGCTGGCCCCCCTCGTTGGGTAGTGGGCTACCAGCGTGCAGTACCTTCCAGTCTGCGGTTGGTATGTCCGGGTTTTGACGCTGAAGGAGCTTCAGCGCGCGGTCTCCTTGGATGACGATGGGGAAGAGTACCTTCGCATTTGGAATGGACGGGATTAGCTCCCTGTCCACCACCTCCAGCTTGGCCCCCTCCCACAACGCCTCCAATTGGCAGACCGTCTGCGTCAGCCACCTCAGCGTCGGGTCGTCATTGCATTTCAGGATTTTGACCCCATTCAGCCATCCAGCGCCATCAAAAGTGGGCATGGGCACTGTGGGGTCTTCCTCCATCCGTGCAAGCAGGGAGTCGACGAGCCGTGCGTGGACCAGTTTCCACTGCGCCGCCGTCATCTTCCCGTTCTCATCACGTCTGTCGATGAGAGCTACGATCAGGTGTCTCTTGGACACATCGTTGACCTTTGAAGCATTGACAGACCTCTGCTTCGCCGTTTTCGGTGGTGGTATGGATGGTTCCGCTCCTTTGGGCCCGCGCTGCCGCTTGCCTGCCGGGGTGGCGGTGTTGTCGGTCGAGCGCTGCCTCTTGGTAGCTAGCAACTCCTCCACCTTATTTGCGTGTTCACTAGTGGAAGCCTTCATTTGAGGCAACCGTGCGTAGTATCTACGGCCCTCTTCCACCTTCAGCTCGGCCCAAGCTAGCTTGGATTTCTCCTCCGGGGAGATATCTGCCTTGCCTTGTAGCCTGCTAAAAATCTTCAGGGCCGCCTTATACTGAGCTTTTGCCCTCATCCCCTCCCTCGAACGCTTCGGCCCTTCCCTACGCGGGGAGCTGGAACCTGGTTCAGGCGAGCGGAGAAGGCATTCCTCTTCAGTTTTGCTGATGGACAGCACGCTCTCCAGGTCCGAGTCTGTCTCGACTACGGCACCTGCGCGGCTCATCCTACAGCGAATGACCTGCTCCCGTCCCGTCAGAGGTGTGACCGCTGGCGACACGCAGAGAGGATTGCTCCTCTCCGTGCCCGCCAGTGGTAGCAGCCACGCTTCCCACCGACGTTTGGGTTGACATCCCAACCCTTGCTTTCCCTTTTGTCCCCTCCATGGTTGGCCCGAAGGTCCATGCGGCTAATGTTTTTCGGGGGAGCCACCCCGTAGCGTTTTAGGCCTGACCGCCAGGCACCTCTAGCCATGGCTCTGACCCAGCTCCCCCGACTCGAGATCGAGAGGACGCTGAATCATTGCCTTAGCTAGACACTGCATTGCCTCGGACAGAGCAAGCGACAATGCATTACCCTTGTCCGGGATAATGCAGTGCCCATTGCCCAGCCGGCACCCTCGGGGAGGGTTCAGCTAGAGGGTTTCTTGCCAGCCATACCCAAATTTCGAGTACAGAGACGGCACAAGCAATGCAAACTTACATCAGTAAAAAAATATTCAGAATCGGGTTCAGCCCAGGGAGAGTTACTATAGAAATTAGCTGAGAATATAAATGGAACGTGATACATGTCACATTCTGCAATAGGCAGCACGCAACATGCAACACAGCAATCAATATCCGCACTAACAAAAAATAAATCTAGAATCTTATTTAACCTATTAAAAACATTCTTAATTTGGGTTAAGCCCGTACTTAAAAGGTTATCCAAAAAAAAGGACTTCGTGCAGCATTGCTCGGCATCATAGCCGGCGACTGCGGATCGGCGGTCCATACCGACGACCCCAAATTTAAGTCGCCAACAACGCAAAGATGGTAATATTCTGCGTGTGCACCCTGTAAACTTCATAGCTGCTCTTCGGTGGAATATATGATGCGCTGATACATAGCGTCTCCGACTGACCTGCCACAGACACTCCAATCTGAACCAAGATAGAGTCGCCATCAAGAAGACAAAGAGGATCACAGCGTAGGGTGCGTCTAACGGCCACAATGACCGCACCGCCTCTGCAGCTATTCGTTTTGGCACAGTCTCTGTCCTTACGAAACACTTGGAAAAGGTTGGGATCAAAGAACTTGTTATCGAAGAAGTTTTCGTTGAGCCAAGTTTCAACAAGGATGATAACGTCGAAATCGCACGTAGATGTTTCCAAGTAGACCGCTTGAGCCTTAGTGCGCATACCCGAAATGTTTTGAAAGAAAATGCGGATGGATTTGGCCCCATCCATCGTCATAGTCCCAGGAAGTGGAAGTGCCGTCCGATTAGCGGCCACGAGAGTAGGATCCAGAGGAGGGTCAGGAACATCACATACCGCAAGGCTTGTGCGTAAAACCTGCCCCAGCGTCGTGGTCCGAAATGGCAGTGCACCATCCTCGACTAAACCAATCCAGGTGTTGATAGCGAAGAGAGTGCTCCATTTAAGAGCGAGCGCCGGGCTGCTGACTCACCCCAAATTTCGAGTACAGAGACGGCACAAGCAAAGCACACGAAGAACTGCATTAGCGTATATTGT
The DNA here is from genome assembly GCA_963969585.1 of Drosophila helvetica. Taxonomy (NCBI): domain Eukaryota; kingdom Metazoa; phylum Arthropoda; class Insecta; order Diptera; family Drosophilidae; genus Drosophila; species Drosophila helvetica. The sequence goes on along the minus strand of OZ018403.1, from coordinate 31,135,659 downwards.
TGTGATGATGACGTCAGAAGTTCCACAGAGGTATGCCAGAAGTGATGCAGCGGGCCGTTGCGCACTGCGAAGAGGCGAGAAAGTGTAAGCAGAATATGCTGTCGAGAAGCGGCGATCCAGAAACCATAGGCACTGCTCACTGCACTGTTTTTAGATGTGGATGGAACTGCAACTTCCTGAGTCGGGGTGGACGTCCGCAATGGCACAAGTGTAGGCAGATTAAGAGCCGTCAGATCAGTCCTCTGTCTATGCACAAAGCGGGAAACTCTAGACAGCTAGTCAGTCGCCAGTATGGCATTGTTGGCATCCTTCTTAGAAGCAACCGGCTACATCCTCTTATTCGACCTATTCGGGAGGGCAGCTTGAATATCAGACTTGAGATCCCAATAAAGGCTTTTAAGCTTCCGCACCTTGTAACTGAGTTTATAAATTTTAGAGTGCGAGTCATGTGCAACCACACAGTTATCACACTGCCACAACAGGTTGGGTAGATTTATTAAATGTTTAACAGCATATGAGGGCAATCAATGCCCGACAAATGAAATGGACGGCGGCACAACGTCGAGCAGCGAACAGCATCAAAGCAGCGAAGCTGAGCAGCAGTGACGTTCAAATTGCATTACGAGCATTGATGACAAAATATAGCGAAAACACGACCGAACGCAGTGAGAGACTGATCATTGAGTTTAAAGTCCTACTGTACGCTGACGACGTAAAGCTATGTTTTTCCTATTGTGATTCCGTATATACGTTATCTCTGCAATCAGACCTTGACGCTCTCAACAATTGGTGCTCAAATAACGTTTTTCCTCTTAACATTTACAAATGCAATATCATGACCTTTCATCGCAATAAGCCATACCTTTTCAACTACTCAATCAATAACATTACCTTGCAACGCCTGTTCAAAGTAAATGACTTGGGCATTGTACCTAATTTATGTTTTAATTCCCATATTTGCGCAAACTCGAATAAAGCCAAAGCAGTCCTTGGATTTGTCCAAAGGTGGTCTAAGGAATTTACTGACTATTATACCATTAAGCTATTGTATGTTTTTCTGGTCCGGCCTATCTTCGAATATGGTTCCTGTGTCTGGTCACCTCACTACCAAAAATTTCAAGATATGCTTGAATCCGTTCAGAAACAATTTCTCACCTCATCCTCATACTGTCCCGTCCCGGCCGACAAGGCATTACTTTCCTCTTCATCTTCAACTCTGTCTTTTTAACTGCTCTGATCTTTCCAGAGCCTTTGCCGTAACTACAAATATATTTTTCCATCTCTTTTCCTTAGCTTAAATAACTTTAATATGAAATTGTTAGGCTACCGGCTTTTCTCTGACCCAAATTTGGCTGGTGGTGGGACCGCATCGGCCATTGAGCCAATAATCAGCCCCACCGGGTCAGAGTAATGCCCTTAGTCTCTTCGAATTTTTAGATATTCTTTTTCGTATTTAATTTTCTTCTTACGGTTTAACTGAACATTGCTAAACTTTAAACAATAATAATAATAGCATAGTAAGATACTCGACCGATATATGCCCTTTCTACCCCACTTGTGACATACGGCCTCGCCAAACTTGCATCTCTATCTTGCGTAAGAGAGTCCACAACCGGAGCACGATATTAGCTCAATTTTTTACGTTATGACAACACTTTTCTTGTTTTTGTTTCTTGGTATACGTGTGGATCGCGTGGAGTGGAACTTTTTTCTCCACGTTGTTTTTGAGCGTTGGTACGGTTGTTGTAGTCGTCTCATAAGCTTCTGCAACTATGAGAACATCTGCTGAAGAGCAGATGCCCGTACTGCGTCATACGGGCTATGTATAATGATCTGATCCCGGATCATTGCATCTACATAGTTGGATACACAATCATTCGCATTACACACGAACTGACATTCTCGAGTGATTCCTCGCAATTCCACTATTCACTCTTTGTGTGTTTGCGGCAACAACATGGCGTTTCGTTGTGAAATTCACTGTGAGCTTGTCTGTGAGCTCTTTGTATGTATAATCGTTTAAATTGTTACTCCCGAAAACGTTTTTTAGTAGCTCGAATATGTTTACACCACGCCTTTTGCTTTTGGTCTGTGATTTGTGAAATGCAGGGAACATAGCTAATTCACTCGCTTGGCTTGAATTGCTAGCATTAGTTGTGATTTTCTCTATAAATTCTTACATCCATTTTTGTTGCTGTTCCAAAATGTCTGCTGCAAATTTCTGCTGTTGAGTGATCAACGATAGTTCCACCATCCAATTTGGATGTTCCTAAACCGCACGTTTCTATGCGTTATTTCGCCGATGTTTTCAAATGCATCTCTGAAAAATTGGCATTCACAGTGAACAAAACTAAATTCACTGCGAAAATGTAAACAAGGACTGACAAGAATAATAGATTTTTGAAAATGTTTGAGACGCCAAGCTTTTTTTGCACCTATTTTATGTCTAGAAACAAATGAGAACGAATTGATTTTGATTAATAATGTTTATTTAAAGAGTCGGATAGCAAAAGCCAATTGCTTGCTCTTTGCCGGGCCAGATAAATGTACACGAGATCGATATGCAACCAAATGCTTAGAGAGATTAGCATAGCACTGACTTTAGCAACGTTGGCAGATCGAAGCTAGAGCCGAAGCGGCAGCTGCAGAGCGCTCTTTAGCATAGAGAGCGCAGCAGCGCTGCCGAACGTTAGCGTCTACATATTTTGTATGGAATATTAATGTTATGTACATGTAATCTTATAGGCAATTGCTAGATTTTGCATTGTATTGTTATTGGTACCGACACTCTGGAAATTTCCTTGGATTTTCCTCCAATATTGCCGACGCTTTGATCCGTTGTGCAAGGCTCGACTTTTGATATAATGCCGAATCGTTGCACCTTCCTGGAGAGCCCATGTTCACTTGCGTGAATCTATATCTGAAGTAAATTGAAATGAGTTGGATTGAAATGTATTATTAAAAATTTATTATTTGAAAAACTATGACAAAAAACCAAAAAGTGCCGTACTGCTTCTAAAGCACATAAAACATAGTGGTGTATATACAATTAACTAAAAATCATCCACCCCCTTCTTAACATACTTTTATTAAACTAATTTAGCATTGCAAAAAATTCTTCCTCATCGAATTAATTTACATATTCAGCCTCCTTTCTGACAAAATTTGTTGCTGGTGATTCACAGTCGAAGACATAATTAAATGTTCCATATTTGTTATTTAATTTTCACAAAATGCAGTGAAAAATTCTGTGTTTGTTTTTGCTGACGCTTCGGAAAAAGAATATGCTGTAGTAGTGTATGCTTAAATAGGAAATGCTGTAACTATAGAAGCTAGCAAATGTAGAGTCAATTCAATAAAAAAAAAGAAAAACCATCCCTAAACCAGAGCTGTGTGCAGCTCATTTGCTTAGTACACTAATCCAAAGAGTACAAGAATCCTTTGACAATATGGTAGAAATTTATGCTTGGAGTGATTCCATTTTCACACTAGCATGGATTAAGAGTGGTCAAACCAAGATCAAATTTATCAGACGAAGAACGGATGACATTCGGAGATTGACGAATACTGAATGGAATCATGTGAAATCCGTAGATAATCCAGCTGATTTAGCATCTAGGGGGATTTATTCTAACCAATTGACTAACTGTGATCTTTGGAGCATTGGCCTCAACAACAAACTATAGAGGAAGCTGTACTGATAAACACACTAATAAATAACGAAATAGACGATCGTATTTAAAATTTATTGGAGAGGTATTCCTGCACTAAAAAAGTAATGCGTATTATGACTTACACGATATGATTCATTCACATAAGAACAAAGAATAAATCATATCCATCTTTTCTCTCAGTAAGCGAGTTAAAACTAACTGATAAAACTGAAAACTGAAAAACCGTTTAGAAATACAGTACCTAAAAAATAACAAAGAAATAAAGACAAATAACAGAATTTTGTCTTTAAATCCGATTCTTGACACGGATGGATTACTTCGAGTGGGTGGAAGATTGCAAAACTCCGCTGCCGAATTGGATGTTAAACATCCAATAATATTAGAAAAATGTCACGTATTTAAGATTATTAATTAAAAATGCTCATAAAACATCCTTACATGGAGGCAGAAACTTGATGCGTAATTATATCCCAAGAAAGTATTGGATTCAGGGCTCAGAAATTCGTTAAAGAAATATTTCAGAGAATAAGTCAAGTGCGCAAGGTACATACAAAAGACAGCTCAACAAATAGTGGGCAATCTGCCTCAATACAGAGTTACCATGACATACCCCTCTTTAAATACTGGAATAGATTATGCAGGTCCATTTTACGTCAAATGTTCCAAAACTCGTGGGCAAAAAACATGTAGACCTGTTGCTGTATTTGTTTGTTTGGCTACCAAAGCCATACATTTAGAAATGGTCAGTGATTTAACTTCTAATGCATGTTTAGCAGCACTTAGAAGATTTATCGCTAGACGAGGTAAATGTACCAACATATATTCCGACAACGGAACAAATTTCGTAGGAGCTTCAAGAAAGTTAGATAAAGATGTAGTTAAAGCAATCCAAGAAAATACTTTGTTTGCAGCGCCAAATGGATATACATAGTTGAGCCAATGACAGATGAAAAATTTGGAAATCTAGATAGGTGGAAACTAATCCAAAAGATAAGAAGAGATTTCTGGGTGAAGTGGAAAGAGGAGTGTTTGCATACTCTTCAGCAGAGGCACAAATGGAAGAGGGAAACTCCTAATATAGAAGAAGGACAAATGGTCCTCTTAAAAGATGAAAATTGTCCTCCAGCCAGATAGCCAATAAGAAAAGTTGAAAAAATTCAAAAGAGCAAAGATGAAAAGGTCAGACTAGTAGAAGTAAAATTGTAAGATGGATTTATCACCAGACCACTCAGTAAAATTTGTCCCTTAGACGGAATTTAGTCTGTCGACAAGGTTGAGTCTGACACTGAAGAGATCCAGCAAAAAAGGCATACTAGAAATTCATCAAGAATTTCAAAGCTCGGTTTTTTAATGGCCATGTTGTTATTTATATTAAGTTGTCAATTTTCTAACGTATCACCCAGGGTTGATAAACCAAAATATGTAATAGAAACAATGAATAAAACGTCGGCAATATATTTAGATCCAATGGGGGACGTCGAAATAGTAGCTTCCTATTGGAATCTAATAATTTTCTACAATATGGACGCCTATTTTGAGATGCTGAAAAAGGGAAAAGATTTGGTTCCGAAAATGAAATGGAATTGCGAAATGCTTCACACTTTCGAAGACCAATGCCTTTTAGTTTTGGATAATACAGAAAAGAAAATGTCAGACTTAGAAGAAAATAACAAACTTTTAATGGCTCAAAGTAGAGCAAGAAATAATCCAGCACAATTTGGATTTATGGGATCCCTATATCACATTTTATTTATGATAATGGATGAAAACGACAGGGTTCAAAAAGAGGATAATATGAAAACTTATTAAGCAATCAGCACAATCTGAATGAGTTAAGTAAGAAACAAACTTCTTTAGTCGATTCTACAACAAACATTTTAAAAACAACGACCGATGAGGTCAATAAAAATGTTAAGGAAATGAATACGAGAATTGAGAATATGACTGCTACACTACAAGAATCATACTATGTGTACAGAGAGTTTATCAAATACTTCATGATAACCAAACAGTTTAGTAATATAATAGATGAATGCGAGAAAATACAATCTGCATTCATAAGCTTATTGATAGAAATTATTCATTGTCGACTTAATACTACAATTTTAAAGCAGTCAATTAAAAGGTAAGATTTTGAAATAAAAAAGATAAGCTATCAGAAAATTTTGTTTTGCCAGGGAAAAAAACTGGCACAGAGCCAAAAGAATTTTGTACTCTATTAACAGCTAGGTGCTTATTTGTTGATAAAAAGCTTATACGCATCATCGTTATTTAGAGTTTTTCCAATACCAGTCAGAATGGAAGATCGCATGATTATGGTGCACGCCAATGTTCAGTATTTAGTTTATAACTTCGAGACAGATGCATATCACCTTATGAAATAATCTACCCTCAATAAGTGTCAAAGGCAATTTAATAAAAAGATTTTTTGAAGGAAGTTGGCCGTAGAGTAGTGCCAGCAGTTGTTAATTGAAGCCTCTCAAACCAAATAGAGCATCAAATTGCTTATGCAAGTCAATTGTTGAGAGCAGGTCGTATTGGATAGAGTTGGAAAAAATTAGTAGGTTTTTTAAGGTTGAGGATAATACAAGGGCTTGGATACAATGCGGCACCTCAAGCTTAGAGATAGTAGATTTGCCGGAACAAGGAATTTTAACAATTAGGTCAGATTGCACTGCTCGAGTTAATGATAAGATTCTAGTTCCTCATCACAGTATACAAAAAGAAGCTCAGACAACATTGTCTTTGTCATATATAGGAGATATAAGCGAAACATGCAAGATTGTTTTGGACCAATTAGGCTCACCGATTATTAATCATACAGACGATATAAACCGCATAAAAAATGAATTTAATTATTTTAAAACGCACAAACTAGAATTAAAAGAACTCAAATTTCACCATTTTCCGGGCACACATATTTAATTTTAGTAATAATAATAACTGTAACATTATTTGTATATTTTATAAGAAAAATAAATGTAAGGCGGCAATTGCAAGGCATTGTTGTACCGGAAAGCATGTTTAGTTAAAACGTTTAGTTGTGCCCATATGACATTAGACTTTGCTCAATTTGCTGCGAAGAGAGAGATAGCATGATAGACATCGATAAATTAATGCTGGTAAACGTCGCGCAGTAGTTGAACATAAGTTTTGCTTTGCGGCGGGAAGCATTTGTATACTGTAAAAAAATTTTTACTAAAAATGTTGTGAACGGAGGAAGCTACAGTGTTCCTTATAAATCTTGTTAAGAACTCCCCTCACGTTTGGGATTCTTCGCATACCCGATATAAAATAAAAACACCTAAAGCAGGCTTACCTGTACTTACCTTCTAACTCGCGTTTCAATAGCCATTTCGCCGACCAAATCTTTCTCTTTTTTTTGTTCTGCTGTTGCAGCATGTGACACGCAATCATATTATTATTTTGAACTATTAAAAAAGCTGCACAATGCATTTTTCGTCTGTTTAAATCCAATATGCTTGCCATTTTGTTAGTTGCTTACATTTTTTTCATCTTCTTCTTGCTCTTTTTACGAATTATAAACACTGCATTTATGATATTATATAACACACATTGCCACCAAGCCAGCAAAATCGTATCTAGAAACTATAGCAATCGATAATCTCTGCCGCAGCGCTGCTCCCAGCTCAACTGGAAAAACAATTGGACGCATATATCTGTCTCTATCTGTCTCTATTTTTCAAGCTAGTCCAGCTTCAAAGTCTAATGTCATATGGGTATTAGGAAAAATTTAATTGTAAAGTACTAACTCGGCACTTTTTTGGCCTTTTGCTGAATGTTTAGAAAGCTCTAAAACATGAAGTGTAATAAATAACCAAATTAACGACCGCACTTATGTACACCAATGTAAATTGATATTTGGACATAAACTCACAAATTATCCCAAAATACGAACCCTAAAACCCTTATCTAGTCCTTAAGTGCATCGCCGAGATAGCTCCTAAGATGGTCCCACGCCAACAGATGTCTGCAATGCGTTGGTCGCCGATATAACACACAATGTACACACATGTTTTAATCTTATCTTATTACCCGAGCTAAATATATCACACACATACATGCCACTACGTTGGCCCTAGACCTAAGTCTAGTTTTGCTTCACAGTAGAACTACCTAAACTCATACATTTCAAATAAAGATTCAGTTTTAATATTGAACTTAACAAATGTGGATGTCTTTTCATCTTGGTTTGTTCAAGGGCATTTACACTTTGGTCCTTCGACATCTTTGCAGTTGCACCCTCTATGGTAATGCAACTCAGAGAATAATCCAGCACCTTAAAGATTCTGTCAAGTGTAAGTGACAGCTACAGTGTGTTGACTTCTCAATAGGTTTAGAAGTTTTTTTTTAAGTTGAGTGAATATTCTTATGTCTTCATGAGGCTAAGCAACCAAAGCAGCGCTGTCGGTGTAGCCGGCAGCGCAGCGGCTGAAATATTAGCTTATGTAAATGTATAAGCTCGACGCTGGTGTTAGCGGGAGCGCGAAGGATGATATATGTATGCTTGCAATGCTATGTGCCGTCGAGTCGTGCGAATATGCTGACGTTGCACTTGCATTGCCAGAGACACTCTTGGGCGATCGTAATACGATCGCTTAGTTATGCCTCGGACTTTATTATTATACAATCACTGAAACAAAGTGTTACAGTGTGTATTCTCTAAGTACCCTTAGTACAGTGGGTACCCGATATATGCGCAAGCTACATCTCTGAAATATAAATTTTTAACCTATCTTTATGTACGTTTTGTTTATTATTTTTATACCCGGTACTCGAAGAGTAAAGGGGTATATTAGATTTGTGCAAAAAATTAATGTGTGTAACACCCAGAAGGAAGCGTTTCCGACCCCATAAAGTATATATATTCTTGATCAGCATCAATAGCCGAGTCGATATAGCTATGTCTGTCTGTCCGTCCGTCTGTCCGTCTGTCCGTCTTCATTAGCGCCTATAGCTCAAAGACCATAAAAGCTAGAGGAACACTATTTTGTATCCAGACTCCTGTCCTATCGCACTGTTACAAGTGTATTTCGAAATTTCGCCCCGCCCCCTTCCGCCCACTCCAAGGACGAAAATCTGTGGCATGCACAATTTTAAAGATACGAGAAAACTAAAAACGCAGAATCGTAGAGAATGACAATATCTATCAGAGTATTGAATCTGGATCAGATCGACTCATAAATATAGCCACAATGAAGAAAACAATTTCGAAATGCATCGTTCCCTCTCGCTCTCTCTCACACACAGGGGTAGGCGCTATGCCTGATCGAATTTTTTGACGCCTAGTTCTCAGAGACTATAAGAGCTAGAACCACCAAACTTTCTATCCAAGCTCCTGTGATATCAAACCGAGACGAGTTTGTTTTAAAATTTGGCCACGCCCCCTTCCGCCCCCACAAAAGATGAAAATCTACAATTTTGAAGATACGGGAAAACCAAAAACGCAGAATCATAGAAAATTACTATATCTATCAGAGTATTGAATTTGGATCAGATCGGATCATAAATATAGTCAGAAGGAACAAATGAAATTTCAGTGGCCTTCCAAGCGCAGACTGATTCCCTCTCTCTCTCGCACACAGCCGTGTATGTATATGTAGGAAGTAGATAAAAACATGTAGAAATGGCAGATGTAAAAAATTTATGTTAACCAATATGGAAACATCTAATAGATCAAAATCTCCGAAAAGGTTCGACTTAAATTGTTTTTTTTTGGCTAAAATTTAATATTTTCCTTTTGCGAACATGTAATAAATTACAACAAGCTCACATACATATATACTGACTGAGTACCGGGTATAAAGTAGAGCCGCGGCGCAGACGCGGCTCATAACGTTCCCCCTCGTTATTGTTTGAGATTATGATATTATCCCTTTCTCCTATGTTTTCTACTGTATACGGTCCAGTATATTTTAAGTCTAACTTGTGCCCTGTTTCGTTTTGTAATACAACTTGGTCACCTACCTCTAATACAAAATCATGAACTCTATTGTCATAATATTTCTTGTTATTTTTCTTATGTTGTTCTAACAGTATCCTGGCTTTTTTATAGGCTATTTCTAATCTATACCTAACTTCCTTAACAAAATATTCTATATTTTAAAGTGGATTTATTCTATCTACGCTATTAAAATGTATTGGCAAGTTTGAAGTCTTACCGAAAACTAACTCATATGGACAATAATCGTGTGCCATAGAGAGTGTTGTATTAAAACAATATACGAAGTATTGAAGCCATACATCCCCATCAGTTTTATCAGTTGAGATGTATGAGCGTATGAACTCATTAAAAGTTCTGTGTCTTCGCTCCACGGTTCCTACAGTCTGATGATGATGTGCAGTGGATGTTATGTTTTGGATATTCATAAGTCTACATAAATCCTCAATTATTGAATTGTTATATTCTGTTCCCATGTCCGTTATGAACGTCTTCATTTGGACCGTACTTTAGAATACAATTTTCGAAAATAGCTGTAGCTACTGTTTCTGCACTTTTGTTATTTATTGGTATGGCAACAAGGTATTTTGTTAAGTCACAGATTAAAGTGACTGCATATTCGTTTCCTTGTTCTGATTTGGGGAATGGACCGATCGTATCCACTATCAACCTATCAAATGCCATGTATGGTAATAGTTAATGGGGTTTTTGGTTTTTCTTGTTGTTTTAGACTTTTGGCATTTTTGACATTTGCGTATGTACTTAGTTGTTTCTTTAGTCATATTTTTCCAAAAATAATGTCTTCTGACTTTGGCCAAAGTTTTTTTTATGCCTGTATGTCCCCCTTGTATCGGATCTTCATGTAATGTAGACAAAATTGCTTCTTTTTCTTTTTCATTTGTCACCGGATTGAGTAGCGCTACTCTCTATGATTTTAATAATTTATTGCCAATGTTTTTGAAACTATCTATTGAAATGTATTCAAATATGTTTTCCCACGGTGCCACTTTGAGTTTGCTGATTTCATGTTTACCGGCTTGCATTTCAAGCCTTTGGAAGAATTTACCTAAGTCAAAAATTCCATTAGTATACAGATCGCCAACATCATATCTTGCAGTAATTTTTTTTCCATGTTTGAAAAAACATATCATATTTTTTACATGCAAGGTCACTACTTTAGGTACTTCGTCATTGTTGATGACTTTATATACGTGGGGCTTTGAAGCTTTTGTAAGTGATTGCCTATTCAAATCTACTTTTTCGAGTCCTGCGCAGGATTTTTGTCTACTTTTATTTCATGTAGGGACTTTCATTACATTGTTTGTTGTTTCTATATTTTTTAGGTCTGTGATGGTTATTCTCGATAACGCATCTGCTATTTGATTGTCTTTTCCTTTAAGATACTCCACAGTAAAATCATATTCTTCCAAATCTAGTCTCATTCGTGTTAGTTTTGAGCTAGTGTTAACCATTGAAAATAAATAAGTAAGCGGTCTATGGTCAGTTTTGACGGTGAAGTGTTTGCCACAAATATATGGTCGAAAATGATTTATTGCCCAATGTATTGCCGCTAATTCTTGTTCTGTTGTGTTTTTATTACTTTCGCCCTTTGTGAAAGATCTTGATGCGTACGCTACTGGTAGCTGAACTCCATTATAATTTGGCGTTAGCACAGCTCCACATGCTTGTTTACTTGCATCCGTTGTTATACAGAATTCTTTGTTGAAATCGGGATATTGCAGTAAGGTTGGTTTCATCAATTCTTTTTTTAAATATTCGAATGCCTGCTGACATTTATCTGTCCATTCGAAGCTAACATTCTTTTTACATAGTCTTGTTATTTGGTGTGAATGATCGGAAAAGTTTTTTATAAAACGTCTATAATAATTGCAAAATGCAATGAATCTTCTAGCGCTGTCTGCGTCCGTTGGGACTGGGTATATTTTTTATGACGTCATATTTCTGGTAAAATACCAGTGTCAGTACACTTATGACCTAAAAAGGTTACTTCGTGTCTGAAAAATGAGCACTTTTCAGGGTGCAATTTGAGGTTGTGTTTTCTACATAGGTCAAAAAGGTTAGTAAGGTTTTTAATCATCTGCTTTTCGGAACAACCGATGACAATTAGGTCATCCATGTACAAGAATGCCTGAGTAGGTTCGAGACCTGAAAATGCAATTGTCATCATTCTCTGAAAAGAATTTGGCGCTATTTTTAAACCATATGGTAATCGCGTGAGGCGATAGGAGCCATTGCTCGTTGAAAAAGACGTTATATGTCTTGAACTTTCTTCGAGTTCAATTAAATGAAAACCAGACATCAGATCTAGGCATTAGAAGTATTTAGCTCTACCTAATTGGTCAAGAATATCATCTATTCTGGGTAGAGAAAATTTTTCTGATAATAATTTTTTATTTATTTGGCGGTAGTCATTACTAGGCGCCATCTTTTGCTACCTGAATTCGGTAATGATTTCTTTGGGACGATTAATAATGGACTGTTGTACTCTGAGACTGAGGGTTCTACTATTTTGTCTCTTATTAATTTTTCTACCTGTTTTATTACATCTTCTTTTTGACTGTGGGGAATTCTATAGTTCTTGATATATACCGGTTCATCATCTTTCAATCTTATCTTTTGTTTATAAAAATTATTAGTTGATACTGATTCGGCTTCTGATTGGGCTGGTAATATTGTTAAATTGTTCTCTAGTGTATGATATTTTGAAATATTTATGGGAAATTGGAGATTGTTTGGTCTCAGGATGAGACAATCATTGTCTGTGTTTAAATCTATTTGGAAATTGAACTTTTTCATGAAATCTATTCCTATTATTCCATCGCGCGGTGTTGGAATTTACTATATTAAAATTATGGGGAATGGTATATTTTCCTGAAAGAAGTTCTACGAATGCTAATCCTTTAGAATTTTTTGTGCCTTCACCAATACCTGATATTTGTGTTATTTTTGAGTAATCTATGTTACAAAATGTGTCTGAATTTCCTTTAATCAAGGATGTATCTGCAACAGTATCAACTAATAAGGTATATTGTTTGTGAGTTTTTTCATTTTGTAATGAAACGAAAAGATTATAATTAAGATTGGTAGTGTGAACCGTTTGTTTTACTGTGGGTGTTTTCATAAGGGTTCTTATTGGTTTTCCGGCGAGTTTTGAAGCTGCCGGACTTGATTGTTTTGTCTTGTGGTGCCATTTCGGTTATTGTTGTTCTAATTTCCGTTTTGGCGGTTTTTTTTAGCCTCCACGGCTTCTATTATTATTGATATTGTAGTTACTACCATTGTTTAACAGTCTATAGACACCCTCGGAACACAAACTGGGAGAAGTTTAGAAAGACCGTTACCTCGAAGCTCGCGAATCCGGGCACACTGAAATCCGCAGTAGACATAGAGAAGTCCTTAGAGACCCTCTCCAAGGAACTACTGGCTGCTTATCAAGGAGCATGTCCACCATCAAGAACGAGAAAGAGGACCAAACCACTCTGGTGGAACCGGGACCTCTCTTTCAAGAAAAATAACCTCAGGGAACTCTTCAAACTCGCCAGAGTAGCTAATGAGGAGATCATCAACGAAGAATATAAAACGTTACTCAGAGACTACAAGGAGGAGGTACGCAAGGAACAACGAAGCTTGTGGAGGACTTTCTGCTCGAACATCGAGAAATTGCCTGAAACAGCAAGACTCAGGAAGCTGCTCTCGAAGCACTATACAGAGTCAGCTAAAATTAAATAACGGACAGTCGTCAGAGGGCAGCGAAGAGGCTCTGACAGCACTAATGGAGGCCCACTTCCTGGGATGCACCGAGGTCACTGATGCCGAAACGCAACAGGACCAAGCAACCGAGGAACAAACCCCCCCGACAGATCTAATAACCCACAAGAAAATCCAATGGGCGAATGGGAATCCTTTGCGGGCATAAAATCACCTGGACTGGACGGAATATTCCCAGCCATGTTACAAGAGACGATCATCTCATGGCTTTTCGCAATATACTCGGCATGTCTAAGCACAGGCTATATCCCTATCCAATGGAGAACGGCTAGAGTTGTCTTCCTCCCAAAGGCAGGAAAGTGCAGCCATGTTAGTCCCAAGGACTACAGACCGTAGGCCCCAAAAATAACAGCTTATGCAGACGACATAAGCATAATCATTACGGGTGTATGTCAATCGACCCTCAGCTCCATAATGGCACGAACACTCTGGGAGATATGCGAGTGGGTGGACGAAGTAGGACTCGATATCAACGCGGACAAGACGGACCTCATCCTCTTTACAAAGAGGTACAAGGTACCGGCATGGATCCCAAAAATCATCCAAACAAGGCTAACCCCGAAAACACAGGTCAAATACCTCGGCACAGTACTGGATAGCAAGCTGGCATGGAAACCCAATGTAGTGGAAAGGCCACCATTGCGCTTTATGCATCCAAGAAGATGCTTAGCAGCACATGGGGCCTGTCACCCACCCTAATGCACTGGATCTACATCTCGGTGGTGCGACCAACTCTGCTGTATGTAGTCCTAGTATGGTGGCAAGCACTGAAAAGAAGACGTACCACAAGCTTATGGAAAGGACCAAGCGACAGGCTCTGCTATGGATCACAGGGGCGCTGAGGTCAAACCCAACTATAGCACTCGTAACCATACTCGGAATCGATCCCCTCGACATTCACGCTCGGCTGACTGCAGGCAAAGCAGCACAGCGACTGATTGCATCGGAGTACATGTCACCCCAAGGATACGGGCACAGTTCAATTGGGAGGGACATGACCAGTCATACAGACTACATAACCCCCCAAACTTGGCTTGAGGTCAAAACTAACACACTTATGGGACCCGAAGACTGGAAAAAAGGACGGGACCAGACTCAACACCTAAAGAGGCTCCAAGATGGACGGAGGAGTAGGAGCGGGCTTATATTGCACAAACCCCGAAATAAGGGTGTCGCAGCAGAGGTCGCTCAGCTAACAGAGCGACCACACAACATGGTGAACATATTCGTCGATAGCCAGGCCGCTCCACAAACCGGGAACAGATGGAGGAACACAAATACCTGCAGAACATCGAGAACCATGTGCAAGGAGCGCAATGGAAAACTAGCTCACTATCTACTTCATCTTGCACGGAAAACTGTAGACTGCTAGTGGGAATACTCACAGGTCACTGTCTGGCTGCGGTGCACGCAGCCAAGCTAGTCATCACCAACAGAGACAGCTGTAGGAAATGTGATGAACTCAGGGCTATCGAAACCCTGGAATATCTCATCTGCAACTGCCCGGCTCTCTCACGGGCAAGGAAAAGATACCTAGGCGCACCGGAGATGGCATCACTGGAAGATGCCTCCAAGAGGACGCCGAGGGAATTACTTTCCTTTGCTAAACACACCTCGATACTCGAGGACTTCCAAAATTCACCAATACCCCCGTAAAGGTCCATTTACACCCGGATCACTAAGGGCCATATTGACGTGCGGGTTAACCTAACCTAACCTATAAGTAATTTTGGACTACATCAGATACATAAGTGGCTTTAGTCCACTTGACTCTGGTTTGTCTTGTGGGGCTTGACTTGATTGACTGATTATTTCTCAGCGCACACCCTAGCAGTCATAAATTACTTATTTTATGTAAGTTCCTCAGTTATATATATATAAATGGAAACATCTAATGGATAAAAATCTCCGAGTAGGTTCGACTTCATTTTTTTTTTCGTTTCTGTCTAAAATTAAATATGTCCCTTTTGCGAACATGTAATAAATTACATATATCGTAGGCTCACATACATATATACTGACTGAGTACCGTGTATAAAGTAGAGCCGCGGACGTAGACGCGGCTCACAACGTTCCCCCTCGTTTTAAAGTAAATTACAGTAGATAGGGAAGTGCTAGACTGTTTGCAGTCTTCGCGCTACCTTAATTCTTCTTATGGCATAGATTATTAATATTAACATAATTATTATTCCGATAATCAAGTCTGCATGTCCAGATACATAGTGGAACTTAAGTCCTTTTAATTCATGATGACCCTCTCTTAACAATTTTAATTTGCTTTTTAACCTATCAATTTCAGTATTGTTAATTAATGGTACGTTAAAAGGATTCCAAACAATTTCTGGTATTTTACTTATTATACTTATATAAAAGGATGCAATTTTTCCTTGGGTTTCTGTATGAAGATTGTGATGAGGTACTAATAATTAATCATCGGTTCGCACAGTATAACCAGTTATTATTGTTAAAATTCCTTTTTGAGGTAGATCAATTAACTCTTGATTTGAATTACTACATTGAATTCTAGAATTAGTGTTTACTGGAACTTTGAAGAGCCAACTACCTTTCTAATTCGACCCAAAATGACCTTGTCTCTGATATCTTTCTATAAAAACAATTTGAATGATTATTTGGTTTGAATTGATTTATCTCACAATAATTATCATTGGCGCTGCTCCGAGGCCAATTACCTTCACATACTCTTTTATTTGCTTGCCATTTTTGACATTTGTTTAAAGTAGCTTCAGTCATCGAATGATAGGAAATAATTTCGAAGTTATATACTAAGTACCTAGAGCCCAACTCTGCCTTGACCAATTCCCTTTCGTGCTCAACTGGCATTGGAATAATCCTAAACAAATGGGATGGGTGTCTACCAAACAGTGGAATCTTCACATTCAAAATTAACTTTTTATCCACGAAAATCCCTTTTGCGGTTATTAGGCTATAAATTTCCTTCAATTCCATACCTGTTCGTTTTCCTGGAAGAACTATTGTTTCTAATAACCTATCCTTTATTTTTGATATCTCTGCTTTTAACTGCATAGGTTTTCAAATATTTGGATTCAGTCTACCATTATTAATGTCTATTAGTTGACTTATTACTCCTTCTTGGATTTTCTCGCATTCATCAATCAATGAACTTAGTTGCTTTGCTACCATAAAGAAGTTTATAGATTCTTTGTATACATAGTAACTTTCCTTTAACACTTCCGTTATGTTTTCTATTCTAGTGCTCATACTTCTAAAATTTACGTTTATTTCCGGTAGTTCTTTTGAGAATATTTACCGTTGACTCTACTACTGGCGTTTGCCTTTTAATTAAATCGTCTATATTATTTTGGTTTTCTAATATTTCTAATTTTACATATTTCCTTCAAAAGTTTCCCTATCTTCGGCGTCCATTATTCCGAACAATATATGATAAAGGGAGCCCATAAACTCGAAGGGTGCTCGTTTCTTTCTATTGTTATCTTGAGACATAAAAAGTTTATTATTTTCTTCTAGATCTGCAATTTGTCTGTCAGTGTTATCTAAACCATTATTGCATTGCTCTTCAAAAGTGTAAAGCTTACCGCACACAACTCTCATTTTCCCAATTAATTCTTTTCCCTTTTTTATCATTTGAAAAGACGGGTCCATATTATAATAAACTATTAGATCCCAAGATGAGGCGACTATTTCGACGTCTCCCATCGGGTCCAAATATATTGAAGTGGAACTGTTCAATTTTTTCAATTGACCACTTCTTTTTTCCTCTGGCAGCTATGTTTGCATTTGATACTTGGCAAAATAACATAAGCATTAACATTACTGCCATGAGTCCTAGTTTGGTTATTCGAGGTCTACCGCGAGTACTTCTTGCTTCTTTTGGAGGCGTTTTCAGGCATAACATAATTATGGTAACACACGTTCACTGATGTAAGCACAAAAACCGATCCATATATAACTGAGGAACGTACATAGACTAAGTAATTTATGACTGCTAGGGTGTGAGCGGAGAAATAATCAGTGAATTCAAGCCACACAAGAAAAACCCGTGTCAAGTGAACTGGAACCACTTATGTAGCAAGTGTAGTCCAATAATACTTATAATTGAACTCAAATTTACGATGTACCCGTTCCGTCGGTCTAGCTATAATAATAGAATTGTACCCAAAACATGAAGTAAATAATTTACATAGAAGGTCAAATTCTGAGAAATAAAAATCAGTTTGAATTTACAACTCAACTCGCAATTGTTTCGACTTTTCTTTTAAGGTCTTAACATCTCTTGTTGCTATGCCTGATCAAATTTTTTAACGCCTAGATCTCAGAGACTATAAGAGCTAGATCAACCAAACTTTCTATCCAAGCTCCTGTAATACCAAACCGATACGAGTTTGTTTCAAAATTTGTCCACGCCCTCTTCCGCCCCCACAAAGGACGAAAACAACAGTTTTTAAGATACGGCAAAACCAAAAACGTAGGATCATAGAAAATGACCATATCTATCAGAATGTTGAATCTGAATCAGATCGGATTATTAGTATAGCCAGAAGGAACCAATGCAATTTCAGTGGCCTTCCAAGCGCAGACTCATTCCTTTTCTCTCTCGCACACAGATGTGTATGTATATGTAGGGAGTAGATTTAGACATGTAGAAAAGACAGAGGTAAAAAACGTATGTAAACAAACATGGAAAAATGGAAACATCTAATAGATAAAAATCTCCGAAAAGGTTGACTTATTTTTTTTTTTCTTTTTGGCTAAAATTAAGTTTGTCCCTTTTGCGAACATACATATATACTGACTGAGTACCGGGTATAAAGTAGAGCCGCGGCCGCAGATGCGTCTTACAACGTTCCCCCTCGTTGACATTTGCGGATGTACTTCGTTATTTCTCGAGTCATATTTTTCCAAAAATAATGTATTCTGACTTTGGCCATAGTTTTTGTAATGCCTGTATGTCCCCCTTGTATTGGAGCTTCATATAATATAGACAAAATTGCTCCTTTTTCTTCTTCATTTGTTATTAGGATCACCGGGTTGAGTAGCGCTAATCTCAATGATTTCAATAATTGATTGCCCATATTTTTTTAATTATCTATTGAACTTGCCACTTTGAGTTGGCTGATTTAATGTTTACCGGCTTGCATTTCAAGCCTTTGGAAAAATTGACCTAAGTCAAAAATTCCATTAAAATTCCATTCCACAGATCGCTAACATCAAATCTTGCAGTAATTATCTTTTCATGTTTGAAAAAACATGTCATATTTTTTATATACAAGGTCACTACTATGCGTACTTCGTCATTGTTGATGATTTTATATACGTTGGGCTTTGAAGCTTTTGTAAGCGATTGCCTAGGCAATTCTACTTTTTCATTTCCTGCGCAGGATTTTTTTCTACTTTGATTTCTTGTAGTGACTTTCATTACTTTGCTTGTTGCTTCAATATTTTTTAGGTCTGTGATTGTTATTCTTGATAACGCATCTTCTATTTGATTGTCTTTTCCCTTAAGATACTCCACAGTAAAATCATATTCCTCCAAATCTAGTCTCATTCGTGCTATTTTTTAGCTAGGGTTAACCATTGAAAATAAATAAGTAAGCGGTCTATGGTCAGTTTTGACGGTGAAGTAATTGCCACAAATATATGGTCGAAAATGATTTATTGCCCAATGTATTGCCGCTAATTCTTGTTCTGTTGTGTTTTTATTACTTTCACCCTTTGTGAAAGATCTTGATGCGTACGCTACTGGTAGCTGAACTCCATTATAATTTTGTGTTAGCACAGCTCCACATGCTTGTTTACTTGCATCCGTTGTTATACAGAATTCTTTGTTAAAATCAGGATATTGCAGTAAGGTTGGTTTCATCAATTCTTTTTTTTTAAATATTCTAATGTCTGCTGACATTTATCTGTCCTTTCGAAGCTAACATTCTTTTTACATAATCTTGTTATGTGGCGTGAATGATCGGAAAAGTTTTTTATAAAACGTCTAAAATAACTGCAAAATGCAATTAATCTTCTAGCGCTGTCTACGTCCGTTGGGACTGGGTATTTTTCTATGAAGTCATATTTCTTGTCGTCTGGTAAAATACCTTTGTCAGAAAAATGAGTAGTTTTGGGCGCTATTTTTAAACCATATGGTAATCGTGTGAAGCTATAGGTGCCATTGCTCGTTGAAAATGACGTTACATATCTTGAACCTTCTTCGAGTTCTATTTGATGAAAACCAGACATCAGATCAAGGCATGAGAAGTATTTAGCCCTACCTAATTGGTCAAGAATATCATCTATTCTGGGTAGAGGAAATTTGTCTGATAACACTTTTTTATTTATTTGGTGGTAGTCAATTACTAGGCGCCATCTTTTGCTATCTGAATTTGGTAATGATTTCTTTGAGACGATTAATAATGGACTGTTGTACTCTGAGACTGAGGGTTCCACTATTTTGTTTTTATTATTTTTTCTACCTGTTTTATTAGTTCCTCTTTTTAGCTGTGGGGAATTCTGTAGTTCTTGATATATACAGGTTCATCATCTTTCAATCTTATCTTTTGTTTATAAAAATTATTAGTTCATACTGATTCGGCTTCTGTTCCGAATATATCACTATATTTGGTGCATAGTTCGGTAAGCACTGTTTTGAATTGTGGAGGGAAATTCGTATTTAATTTGTCTAGAATTTCTGTGTTTTTTAGTGCTTGGATTGATAGTCACTATGTTGTAGTTTTTCGGACAACTTCGGATCGGGCTGGTAATATCGTTAAGTTGTTCTCTATTGTATGATATATTGGAATATTTATGGGAAATTGGAGATTGTGTGGTCTCAGGGTGAGCCAATCATTGTCTGGATTTAAATCTATTTGGCAATTAAACTTTTTCATTATTCCATCACACGGTATGGGGAAGTCGGATCTTACTATATTAAAATTATGGAGAGTAGCATATTTGTCTGAAAGAAGTTCTATGAATGCCAATCCTTTAATTTGTTGTGCCTTCACCAATACCTGATATTTGTGTTATTTTTGAGTAATCTATGTTACAAAATGTATCTGAATTTTCTTTAATTAAGGATGTATCTGCACCAGTATCAACTAATAAGGTATATTGTCTGTGATTTTTTTCATTTTGTAATGAAACGAAAAGATTATAATTAAGATTGATAGTGTGAACCGTTTGTTTCACTGTGTTTGTTTTCTTAAGCGTTCTTATTGGTTTTCCGGAGAGTTTTAAACCTGCCGGACTTGATTGTTCTGTCTATTATTGCCTGGGGTGCCATTTCGGTTTTTATTGTTATAACTTCCGTTTTGGCGTTTGTTTCCTCTATAGCTTCCACTATTTCCCCTATAGCCTCCACGGCTTCTATTATTATTGTTACTACCATTGTTATTATTATGGTAGTAATTACGGCTATTTCCATATGCATAATTTCCATATGTGCCGTTGCCTCTACCTCGGTAATTACCTCTGAAGTTATTACCTCGGTAGTGTTGGCTCTGTCTTGTGAACAGGATAGAGTTCGCGTTAACAGTTGTGTCTGTACTGTCGGATATGGCTTCATTCAGCGTAGTGAATGAGCCAGATTCTATAATATTCTAACTCTATATGGTTCACTATTTTCGGTCATTGCCGCTATTGCTTCCTTGGTATTGGACTACATCAGATACATAAGTGGCTTTAGTCCACTTGACTCTGGTTTGTCTTGTGGGGCTTGACTTGATTGACTGATTATTTCTCAGCGCACACCCTAGCAGTCATAAATTACTTATTTTATGTAAGTTCCTCAGTTATATATATATAAATGGAAACATCTAATGGATAAAAATCTCCGAGTAGGTTCGACTTCATTTTTTTTTTCGTTTCTGTCTAAAATTAAATATGTCCCTTTTGCGAACATGTAATAAATTACATATATCGTAGGCTCACATACATATATACTGACTGAGTACCGTGTATAAAGTAGAGCCGCGGACGTAGACGCGGCTCACAACGTTCCCCCTCGTTTTAAAGTAAATTACAGTAGATAGGGAAGTGCTAGACTGTTTGCAGTCTTCGCGCTACCTTAATTCTTCTTATGGCATAGATTATTAATATTAACATAATTATTATTCCGATAATCAAGTCTGCATGTCCAGATACATAGTGGAACTTAAGTCCTTTTAATTCATGATGACCCTCTCTTAACAATTTTAATTTGCTTTTTAACCTATCAATTTCAGTATTGTTAATTAATGGTACGTTAAAAGGATTCCAAACAATTTCTGGTATTTTACTTATTATACTTATATAAAAGGATGCAATTTTTCCTTGGGTTTCTGTATGAAGATTGTGATGAGGTACTAATAATTAATCATCGGTTCGCACAGTATAACCAGTTATTATTGTTAAAATTCCTTTTTGAGGTAGATCAATTAACTCTTGATTTGAATTACTACATTGAATTCTAGAATTAGTGTTTACTGGAACTTTGAAGAGCCAACTACCTTTCTAATTCGACCCAAAATGACCTTGTCTCTGATATCTTTCTATAAAAACAATTTGAATGATTATTTGGTTTGAATTGATTTATCTCACAATAATTATCATTGGCGCTGCTCCGAGGCCAATTACCTTCACATACTCTTTTATTTGCTTGCCATTTTTGACATTTGTTTAAAGTAGCTTCAGTCATCGAATGATAGGAAATAATTTCGAAGTTATATACTAAGTACCTAGAGCCCAACTCTGCCTTGACCAATTCCCTTTCGTGCTCAACTGGCATTGGAATAATCCTAAACAAATGGGATGGGTGTCTACCAAACAGTGGAATCTTCACATTCAAAATTAACTTTTTATCCACGAAAATCCCTTTTGCGGTTATTAGGCTATAAATTTCCTTCAATTCCATACCTGTTCGTTTTCCTGGAAGAACTATTGTTTCTAATAACCTATCCTTTATTTTTGATATCTCTGCTTTTAACTGCATAGGTTTTCAAATATTTGGATTCAGTCTACCATTATTAATGTCTATTAGTTGACTTATTACTCCTTCTTGGATTTTCTCGCATTCATCAATCAATGAACTTAGTTGCTTTGCTACCATAAAGAAGTTTATAGATTCTTTGTATACATAGTAACTTTCCTTTAACACTTCCGTTATGTTTTCTATTCTAGTGCTCATACTTCTAAAATTTACGTTTATTTCCGGTAGTTCTTTTGAGAATATTTACCGTTGACTCTACTACTGGCGTTTGCCTTTTAATTAAATCGTCTATATTATTTTGGTTTTCTAATATTTCTAATTTTACATATTTCCTTCAAAAGTTTCCCTATCTTCGGCGTCCATTATTCCGAACAATATATGATAAAGGGAGCCCATAAACTCGAAGGGTGCTCGTTTCTTTCTATTGTTATCTTGAGACATAAAAAGTTTATTATTTTCTTCTAGATCTGCAATTTGTCTGTCAGTGTTATCTAAACCATTATTGCATTGCTCTTCAAAAGTGTAAAGCTTACCGCACACAACTCTCATTTTCCCAATTAATTCTTTTCCCTTTTTTATCATTTGAAAAGACGGGTCCATATTATAATAAACTATTAGATCCCAAGATGAGGCGACTATTTCGACGTCTCCCATCGGGTCCAAATATATTGAAGTGGAACTGTTCAATTTTTTCAATTGACCACTTCTTTTTTCCTCTGGCAGCTATGTTTGCATTTGATACTTGGCAAAATAACATAAGCATTAACATTACTGCCATGAGTCCTAGTTTGGTTATTCGAGGTCTACCGCGAGTACTTCTTGCTTCTTTTGGAGGCGTTTTCAGGCATAACATAATTATGGTAACACACGTTCACTGATGTAAGCACAAAAACCGATCCATATATAACTGAGGAACGTACATAGACTAAGTAATTTATGACTGCTAGGGTGTGAGCGGAGAAATAATCAGTGAATTCAAGCCACACAAGAAAAACCCGTGTCAAGTGAACTGGAACCACTTATGTAGCAAGTGTAGTCCAATAATACTTATAATTGAACTCAAATTTACGATGTACCCGTTCCGTCGGTCTAGCTATAATAATAGAATTGTACCCAAAACATGAAGTAAATAATTTACATAGAAGGTCAAATTCTGAGAAATAAAAATCAGTTTGAATTTACAACTCAACTCGCAATTGTTTCGACTTTTCTTTTAAGGTCTTAACATCTCTTGTTGCTATGCCTGATCAAATTTTTTAACGCCTAGATCTCAGAGACTATAAGAGCTAGATCAACCAAACTTTCTATCCAAGCTCCTGTAATACCAAACCGATACGAGTTTGTTTCAAAATTTGTCCACGCCCTCTTCCGCCCCCACAAAGGACGAAAACAACAGTTTTTAAGATACGGCAAAACCAAAAACGTAGGATCATAGAAAATGACCATATCTATCAGAATGTTGAATCTGAATCAGATCGGATTATTAGTATAGCCAGAAGGAACCAATGCAATTTCAGTGGCCTTCCAAGCGCAGACTCATTCCTTTTCTCTCTCGCACACAGATGTGTATGTATATGTAGGGAGTAGATTTAGACATGTAGAAAAGACAGAGGTAAAAAACGTATGTAAACAAACATGGAAAAATGGAAACATCTAATAGATAAAAATCTCCGAAAAGGTTGACTTATTTTTTTTTTTCTTTTTGGCTAAAATTAAGTTTGTCCCTTTTGCGAACATACATATATACTGACTGAGTACCGGGTATAAAGTAGAGCCGCGGCCGCAGATGCGTCTTACAACGTTCCCCCTCGTTGACATTTGCGGATGTACTTCGTTATTTCTCGAGTCATATTTTTCCAAAAATAATGTATTCTGACTTTGGCCATAGTTTTTGTAATGCCTGTATGTCCCCCTTGTATTGGAGCTTCATATAATATAGACAAAATTGCTCCTTTTTCTTCTACATTTGTTATTAGGATCACCGGGTTGAGTAGCGCTAATCTCAATGATTTCAATAATTGATTGCCCATATTTTTTTAATTATCTATTGAACTTGCCACTTTGAGTTGGCTGATTTAATGTTTACCGGCTTGCATTTCAAGCCTTTGGAAAAATTGACCTAAGTCAAAAATTCCATTAAAATTCCATTCCACAGATCGCTAACATCAAATCTTGCAGTAATTATCTTTTCATGTTTGAAAAAACATGTCATATTTTTTATATACAAGGTCACTACTATGCGTACTTCGTCATTGTTGATGATTTTATATACGTTGGGCTTTGAAGCTTTTGTAAGCGATTGCCTAGGCAATTCTACTTTTTCATTTCCTGCGCAGGATTTTTTTCTACTTTGATTTCTTGTAGTGACTTTCATTACTTTGCTTGTTGCTTCAATATTTTTTAGGTCTGTGATTGTTATTCTTGATAACGCATCTTCTATTTGATTGTCTTTTCCCTTAAGATACTCCACAGTAAAATCATATTCCTCCAAATCTAGTCTCATTCGTGCTATTTTTTAGCTAGGGTTAACCATTGAAAATAAATAAGTAAGCGGTCTATGGTCAGTTTTGACGGTGAAGTAATTGCCACAAATATATGGTCGAAAATGATTTATTGCCCAATGTATTGCCGCTAATTCTTGTTCTGTTGTGTTTTTATTACTTTCACCCTTTGTGAAAGATCTTGATGCGTACGCTACTGGTAGCTGAACTCCATTATAATTTTGTGTTAGCACAGCTCCACATGCTTGTTTACTTGCATCCGTTGTTATACAGAATTCTTTGTTAAAATCAGGATATTGCAGTAAGGTTGGTTTCATCAATTCTTTTTTTTTAAATATTCTAATGTCTGCTGACATTTATCTGTCCTTTCGAAGCTAACATTCTTTTTACATAATCTTGTTATGTGGCGTGAATGATCGGAAAAGTTTTTTATAAAACGTCTAAAATAACTGCAAAATGCAATTAATCTTCTAGCGCTGTCTACGTCCGTTGGGACTGGGTATTTTTCTATGAAGTCATATTTCTTGTCGTCTGGTAAAATACCTTTGTCAGAAAAATGAGTAGTTTTGGGCGCTATTTTTAAACCATATGGTAATCGTGTGAAGCTATAGGTGCCATTGCTCGTTGAAAATGACGTTACATATCTTGAACCTTCTTCGAGTTCTATTTGATGAAAACCAGACATCAGATCAAGGCATGAGAAGTATTTAGCCCTACCTAATTGGTCAAGAATATCATCTATTCTGGGTAGAGGAAATTTGTCTGATAACACTTTTTTATTTATTTGGTGGTAGTCAATTACTAGGCGCCATCTTTTGCTATCTGAATTTGGTAATGATTTCTTTGAGACGATTAATAATGGACTGTTGTACTCTGAGACTGAGGGTTCCACTATTTTGTTTTTATTATTTTTTCTACCTGTTTTATTAGTTCCTCTTTTTAGCTGTGGGGAATTCTGTAGTTCTTGATATATACAGGTTCATCATCTTTCAATCTTATCTTTTGTTTATAAAAATTATTAGTTCATACTGATTCGGCTTCTGTTCCGAATATATCACTATATTTGGTGCATAGTTCGGTAAGCACTGTTTTGAATTGTGGAGGGAAATTCGTATTTAATTTGTCTAGAATTTCTGTGTTTTTTAGTGCTTGGATTGATAGTCACTATGTTGTAGTTTTTCGGACAACTTCGGATCGGGCTGGTAATATCGTTAAGTTGTTCTCTATTGTATGATATATTGGAATATTTATGGGAAATTGGAGATTGTGTGGTCTCAGGGTGAGCCAATCATTGTCTGGATTTAAATCTATTTGGCAATTAAACTTTTTCATTATTCCATCACACGGTATGGGGAAGTCGGATCTTACTATATTAAAATTATGGAGAGTAGCATATTTGTCTGAAAGAAGTTCTATGAATGCCAATCCTTTAATTTGTTGTGCCTTCACCAATACCTGATATTTGTGTTATTTTTGAGTAATCTATGTTACAAAATGTATCTGAATTTTCTTTAATTAAGGATGTATCTGCACCAGTATCAACTAATAAGGTATATTGTCTGTGATTTTTTTCATTTTGTAATGAAACGAAAAGATTATAATTAAGATTGATAGTGTGAACCGTTTGTTTCACTGTGTTTGTTTTCTTAAGCGTTCTTATTGGTTTTCCGGAGAGTTTTAAACCTGCCGGACTTGATTGTTCTGTCTATTATTGCCTGGGGTGCCATTTCGGTTTTTATTGTTATAACTTCCGTTTTGGCGTTTGTTTCCTCTATAGCTTCCACTATTTCCCCTATAGCCTCCACGGCTTCTATTATTATTGTTACTACCATTGTTATTATTATGGTAGTAATTACGGCTATTTCCATATGCATAATTTCCATATGTGCCGTTGCCTCTACCTCGGTAATTACCTCTGAAGTTATTACCTCGGTAGTGTTGGCTCTGTCTTGTGAACAGGATAGAGTTCGCGTTAACAGTTGTGTCTGTACTGTCGGATATGGCTTCATTCAGCGTAGTGAATGAGCCAGATTCTATAATATTCTAACTCTATATGGTTCACTATTTTCGGTCATTGCCGCTATTGCTTCCTTGGTACTAAACAGGTTTGCATGTTCAGTACTTACGCGTTCATCAATATACGCGGCTTCCAGCAATTTTTGTAAATTATCAATTTCTGTTGTAAATTGTACTGGATGTACTTTTTTAAGTTATACTTTTATGGCATCAGATGGTTCACCGACAATAGTGTCTTGCCATTTTTATACCCGGTACTCGAAGAGTAAAGGGTATATTAGATTTCTTGAAATTGATGTGTGTAACACCCAGAAGGAAGCGTTTCCGACCCCATAAAGTATATATTCTTGATCAGCATCAATAGACGAGTCGATATAGCTATGTCTGTCTGTCCGTCCGTCTGGCCGTCTGTCCGTCCGTCCGTCTTCGTTAGCGCCTATAGCTAAGAGACTATAAAAGCTAGAGGAACACAATTTTGTATCCAGACTCCTGTCCTATCACACTGTTACAAGTGTATTTCAAAATTTCTCCCCGCTCTTTTCCGCCTGGATCAGATCGGATCATTAGTATAGCCACAATGAAGAAAACCATTTCGAAATGCATCGTTCCCTTTCGCTCTCTCTCACACACCGGGTTGGGTGCTGTGCCCATTCGTCCAGATGAGCGCCTAGATCTCAGAGACTATAAGAGCTAGATCAATCAAACTCTCTATCCATGCTCCTGTGATATCACTTCAGTACAAGTGTATTTCAAAATTTTGCCACGCCCCCTTCCGCCCCAAAAAAGACGAAAATCTAAAATTTTGAAGATACGGGAAAACCAAAAACTCAGAATCATAGAAAATAACCATATCTATCAGAGTGTTGAATCTGGATCAGATCGGATCATTAGAATAGCCAGAAGGAACAAATGAAATTTCAGTGCCCTTCCATGCGCAGACGCATTCCCTCTCTCTCTCGCACACAGCCGTATATGTATATGTG
Organism: Drosophila helvetica; assembly: GCA_963969585.1. Taxonomy (NCBI): domain Eukaryota; kingdom Metazoa; phylum Arthropoda; class Insecta; order Diptera; family Drosophilidae; genus Drosophila; species Drosophila helvetica. The sequence goes on along the minus strand of OZ018403.1, from coordinate 31,107,781 downwards.
GGAAGTAGATAAAGACATGTAGAAAAGGCAGATGTAAAAAATGTATGTAAACAAATATGGAAACATCTAAAGATCAAAATCTCCGAAAAGGTTCGACTTAATTGCTTTGTTATTTTTTGGCTAAAATTAAATTTGTCCCTTTTGCGAACATGTAATAAATTACAACAAGCTCACATACTATATACTGACTGAGTACCGGGTACCGCGTCTACCGCCGCGGGTCACAACGTTCCCCCTCGTTTTCAAATGTTTTTTTATTCTAAACCCCAACTAGATCGTTCGCCCTGCTCATATATCTTTTTTTTTTAATGATTTTATTATAAATTGTAAAACGTTTACAGTAGTCAAAATCAAGAGTAATGCCCATAGGGCTTGAATGCCATCGGTGTGGTCTACTAATTTGACATTGTTAACCACTTTGGCCGTATTGTATATTGTCTGACTTTCGTCAGATCCGAATCTACTAACTATTTTGTTCTAATTCTGTACTGATCTGGTTGGTTAAAAATTTTTCTTTTGATATTTTGTTTATTTTTTAAATTTAAAAAAAAATCGAAATCTATCCTATACATTCATATGAGGAAATATATTGTGTGTTAGTTTACATATGACCGGTTTACAGTATTGGGCTCATTATAAAACAATTCCGGTCATATGGTTTTAGTATAAAAGCCTAACAGATTTTAGTTGTTACAAGCAGCGTTTGCACGCATCGACTTGTTGGTGTTTACAAGCAGCGTTTGCACGCATCGACTTGTAGTAGGAGCTTAAAGTAAAGGCAATTGAGGCATTGACATTAATTAATGCAGCCCTTTGCGAAGTTTCTGCTCTATTTTCTCCAGATTTTTATTCAGTTTTTGGCGATCCTGGTCCGTCTTTGTTGTGTGGAGGAGGTCTTTTATTAATTTCTTCTGTTGAAGAAGCTTGATTCGCTTCCCGCTCCTTTTTTTCTTTTTTTTGGCGGGGGGATTCTGCCGTGCCCTGTACTCAGCTATTGTGAGTGGGAGTGGTCCCGCGCTTGGATACAGCTCTAAAGCCTTTTGTAGGCTTGGCGCATCCCTTTGCTCGATAGGAGCAGCTTCCTCTAGTGTAATGTTATGCCTACCTCGCATTTTTTTTTCTTTGATTTCGGTCCAACGGAGGCGCAAGGAGCGGCTTATATGACACTCGCACTTTAGTTTCTTCCGGGGCCTATGGGCTCAGGCGGTGCCGGTGCTGATCTTCACACAGGTCATGCACTCTCTTTGTAGCGTTGTCGGTGCCTCTTCAGGTCTTTATCTTCTTTTAATTATGTATTGTTTTTTTTTTTCAATTTGTACATATATATATATGTAAAAATGTATATTTATATGTATATATATCTTTGAGTAAAATTTTGGCGGATTTTAAACGGTCATACCGATTACTGGTTACGGGCGTGAGACGCGATTGGTTATGTGTATTGCGGGTTTTGTTGCGTGTTTTTTTTTTTAATTTGCACTTGGGGTGTTTGTTCTTTTAAATTACAAGTCCATTTCGCGTCACTTGTCACTTTATTATTACACAATCACTGAAAAAAAGTGTTACAGTGTGTATTCTCTAAGTACCCTTAGTACTGTGGGTACCCGATATATGCGCATACTACAACAGGTTGCAAATAAGTAACTCTAGTATCCAACCTTGTTGGTAAGGTGCAGTGTATAAAACAAAAAGAAAAAAGCAAAAACATACAAAAGATTCTTTTATATTTTTTAATATATTTTATATTTTAAATTTTGTGAAATTGTGGTTGAGAAATCGACAAATTTAAAAAAATAATAATAATTTTGCCGTAACATCGAATAAAAATTGTGACTTGTGTTGGAGAAATCGGCAATCAAAAAAGTGTATTCGAGGCATCGAAACATTAAATCAAATCATCAAGTAAAGTTAAAAAGTGAAGTTACGTCAAACGAAAGAGTCAAAAAGCATCAAATCATCAATTTCATATATAAAAAAACTTTCATAGTGACAGAAAGGCTACATACCAACAACAAAATAACAAAGTTAACAAAAAACAAAAAACAGTGACACAAAATAAATTACTGCCGCAACAACATCGCCAGCAGCCTCGACAAGAAAAATAAAACTACGATCTGCAGCCAAAGCCTCGACAACTACGACTACAATCTGCAGCCACATAAACTACATCATCAACTACAAACTGCAGCCCCATCGACCGCATTAACTGCAGATTTTTCAGCTAAGTAAAAGTTCAGATCAAATACAAAAACCAAAGATTATATAAAGTAAATTTTATTGAATTTTAAGTTTTTAGAATCTAAATTTTTCTGTTTTTATTGAATTTCTTTTTCATTAAAAAAGAGTGGGAACGTTGTGAGCCGCGTCTACGGCCGCGGCTCTACGTTATACCTGGTAGCTTGTTGTAATTTATTACATGTTCGCAAATAGGACAAATTTAATTTTAGCCAAAAAAGAAAAAAGTAATTAAGTCGAACCTTTTCGCAGATTTGTATCTATTAGATGAAAATATTTTTGTTTACATACGTTGTTTACATCAGTCTTTTCTACATGTCAAAATCTACTTCCTACATATACATACACGGCTGTGTGCGAGAGAGAGAGCGAATGAGTTTTCGCTTGGAAGGCACCTGAATATTCATTTGTTCCTTCTGGCTATACTAATGATCCGATCTGATCCAGATTCAACTCTCTGATAGATATGGTCAGTGTCTATGATTCTGCGTTTTTTGATTCCTCGTATTTTTAAAATTGTGCATGCCACAGGTTTTCGTTCTTTGAGTGGGCGGAAAGGGGCAGGGCGAAATTTTGAAATACACTTGTAACAGTGTGATATGACAGGAGTCTGGATACAAAATAAGGTTGCTCTAGCTTTTACAGTCTCTGAGCTATAGGCGCAAATGAAGACGGACGGACAGACAGACATAGCTATATCAACTCGGCTATTGATGCTGATCAAGAATAAATAGGTTAGGTTAGGTTAACCAGGACGTCCCTCAGCGGGGACGTCTGGACCTTAGGCCAGTCTGGACCTTAGGCCAGTCTGGCCCTTAGTGATCCGGATGTAGATGGACCCTTACGGGGGTATTGCTGAGATTTGGAAGTCCTCGAGTATCGAGGTGTGTTAAGCAAAGGCAAGTAATTCCCTCGGCGTCCTCTTGGAGGCATCTTCTAGTGATGCCATCTCCGGTGCGCCTAGGTATCTTGTCCTTGCCCGTGAGAGAGCCGGGCAGTTGCAGATGAGATGTTCCAGGGTTTCGATAGCCCCGGATTCATCGCATTTCCTACAGCTGTCTCTGTTGGTGATGCCTAGCTTGGCCGCGTGCGCCGCAGCCAGACAGTGACCTGTGAGTATTCCCACTATCAGTCTACAGTCTTTCCGTGGAAGATGCAGTAGATAGTGAGCTAGCTTTTCATTGCGCTCCTTGCACATGGTTCTCGAGGTTCTGCAGGTGGTTGCGTTCCTCCATCTGTTCTTGGTTTGTAGGGCGGCCTGCTTCTCTAGATCGCTTTGTAACGTTCTAAGGGAGATAGGCACGTTTTCGATTCTTTCGCTCGTCAGCCCAACGCCTTCCTTAGCCAGAACGTCCGCAGCCTCGTTTCCTTCGATGCCCTGGTGGCTGGGAACCCAGTAGATTCTCACTGACTTGGTCGTGCATAGTGAGTCTAATGCCTCCCTGCTTGCCAGGACACTTCTGGAGCCGACTGCGAACGACTGCATGGATTTTATCGCTGCTTGGCTATCGACGAATATGTTCACTACGTTGTGTGGTCGCTCTATTTGCTGAGCGACCTCTGCTGCCTTCTTTATAGCGAAAACTTCCGCCTGGAATATGCTGCATCGGTCTGGTAGCCTATATGACACCCTTATTTCGGGGTTTGTACAATATAAGCCCGCTCCTACTCCTCCGTCCATCTTGGAGCCGTAAGTATATATGTTGAGGTGTTGAGTCTGGTCCCGTCCCTTTTTCCAGTCTTCGGGTCCCAAAAATGTGTTGGTTTTGACCTCTAGGCAAGTTTGGGGGGTCATGTAGTCTGTATGACTGGTCATGTTCCTCCCAATTGAACTGTGCCCGTATCCTTGGGGTGACATGTTCCCCGATGCGATAAGTCGCTGTGCTGCTTTACCCGCAGTCAGCCGAGCGTGGATGTCGAGGGGATCGATCCCGAGTATGGTTTCGAGTGCTATAGTTGGGGTTGACCTCAGCGCCCCTGTGATACATAGCAAAGCCTGTCGCTGGGTCCTTTCCATAAGCTTGTGGTACGTCTTCTTCTCAGTTGCTTGCCACCACACTAGGACTCCATACAGCAGAGTTGGTCGCACCACCGAGATGTAGATCCAATGCATTAGGGCGGGTGACAGGCCCCATGTGCTGCTAAGCATCTTCTTGGATGCATAAAGCGCAATGGTGGCTTTCTTCACCCTTTCCACTACATTGGGTTTCCATGCCAGTTTGCTATCCAGTACTGTGCCGAGGTATTTGACCTGTGTTTTCGGGGTTAGCTTTGTTTGGTTGATTGTTGGGGGGATCCATGCCGGTACCTTGTACCTCTTTGTAAAGAGGATGAGGTCCGTCTTGTCCGCGTTGATATCGAGTCCTACTTCGTCCGCCCACTCGCATATCTCCCTGAGTGTTCGTTCCATTATGGAGCTGAGAGTCGATGGACATACGCCCGTAATAATTATGCTTATGTCGTCTGCATAAGCTGTTATTTTTGGGGCCTTCCTCTCGAATCTCTTGATGAGGTCGTCGACCACCAGATTCCACAGGAGGGGCGACAAGACTCCACCTTGAGGTGTGCCTCTATGCGCTCCCTTTACCGTGGAAGCGGTGCCCCAGTCAGATTGCACCCGTCTACAACTCAGGAGGTTCATCATCCATAGGTTGATTGCTTGGTGTGTGTGGGTCGCTTCAAGGCGATCCATTATTGCGTTCGTGGCTACGTTGTTAAATGCTCCGGGTATATCTACGAAAACTCCTAGTGCATACTTTTTATTGTTGAAAGGTTTCTCGATGGTAGCTACTAGTGAATGTAGAGCTGTTTCCACCGATTTCCCTTTGGTATAAGCGTGCTGGTTGGTTCACATCAGTCCTCCCACCTCCTTCCTGATGTATCCGTCCAGCAGCTTTTCCAATGTTTTTAGCATAAAAGAGGTAAGGCTTATCGGTCTGTAGTCCTTGGGACTAAGATGGCTGCACTTTCCTGCCTTTGGGAGGAAGACAACTCTAGCTGTTCTCCATTGGATAGGGATATAGTCTGTACTTAGACATGCCGAGTATATTGCGAAGAGCCATGGGATGATCGTCTCTTTGGTCGCCTGCAACATGGCTGGGAATATTCCGTCCAGTCCAGGTGCTTTGATGCCCGCAAAGGAGTCTATGGACCATTGGATCTTCTTGTGGGTTATTAGATCTGTCGAAGGTGTTTGTTCCTCGGTTGCTAGTCCTGATGCGTTTCAGCATCAGTGACCTCGGTGCATCCCGGGAAGTGGGCCTCCATTAGTGCTGTCAGAGCCTCTTCGCTGTCTTCTGACCACTGTCCGTTATTTAATTGTAGCTGACTCTGTATGGTGGGCTGCTTCGAGAGCAGCTTCCTGAGTCTTGCTGTTTCAGGCATTTTCTCGATGTTCGAGCAGAAGTTCCTTCACGAGCTACGTTGTGCCTTGCGTATTTCCTTCTTTTAGTCTCTGAGTAGTGTTTTGTATTCCTCGTTGATGATCTCCTCATTCGCTACTCTGGCGAGTTTGAAGTCCTCTTTCTCGTTCTTGATGGCGGGCATGCTCCTTGGTAGGCAGACAAAAGTTCCTTGGAGAGGGTCTCTAAGGACTTCTCTATGTCTTCCGCGGATTTCACTATTCCCGGATTCGCGAGCTTCGAGGTAACGGTCTTCCTAAACTTCTCCCAGTTTGTGTTCCGGGGGTTCCTGAAGACTGTCACTTTCGGAGTGTATTTAAATTCGCACTTGAACTGAATGTACCTATGGTCCGAGAAGGATGGTCTTTCGAGGACTCTCCATCCAGATACCAAGGTACTCTTTCCTGTTACGAGGGTTAGATCTAGCACGTTGGACGAGGTGGGACCTACGTATGTGAAGTCCTCTCCCACGTTTGCTACATCTATGTTATTTGATAATATAAAGTCTAGGAGTGACTCACCTCGGTCATTGATTTCGGGGCGTCCCCACACACTGTGGCGTCCGTACCAATGATGAGTTGTTGGTCTTTGGAGTCGGCTTTTTCCACCAGACTCCTTAGTTCTTCAGGTGGTGCGGGCCTGTCGTGTGCCATGTAGCAGGAGGCTACCAGAAGGCGCTTCTCCTCACTCTCCAACATCACTACTGTCAGATCGTCTGTGCTGTAATGAGACATAAGGTAAGCGTGGATTCCCTTTCGTACTAGTACGACGTTTCTATTCCTGCTTACCGATGTTGGGTAGAACGAGTTGTAATTTGCGAACTTCAGTCCGGCCACTGTATTGCCTGACGCAATCCAGGGCTCCTGGACCAAAGCTATATCGGCGGGCCCTTGCTCCATGGCTATGAGGAGCTCCGCCGATGCTACCTTGCTTTTATGCAGGTTGATTTGCAGCACACTCAGTTTCATGGGCGGCTGGCTCAACTGCATTCGACGGGTTGACTGTAATCGTCAGGTCACCGTCCTCATCTTCCTGGGAGTCTTCAAGAGCCAGACCCTGGGCGGCCTCCACGATGATGTCTAGACCGAGGTCCTTCTCCACCTCGCCTGCCTGCAGAGTGTGTGTGTCTGTGTCTTCGGGGCGGCGCTTCTTGAGGCGCAGGTACACACTGCCCATGCCCCACGCCATTTTCCCGTATCTGGGGTAAAGGACGTCCTCTGCGTCTTTGTTGATCTGGAGGATCACATGCTGGCCCCCCTCGTTGGGTAGTGGGCTACCAGCGTGCAGTACCTTCCAGTCTGCGGTTGGTATGTCCGGGTTTTGACGCTGAAGGAGCTTCAGCGCGCGGTCTCCTTGGATGACAATGGGGAAGAGTACCTTCGCCTTTGGAATGGACGGGATTAGCTCCCTGTCCACCACCTCCAGCTTGGCCCCCTCCCACAACGCCTCCAATTGGCAGACCGTCTGCGTCAGCCACCTCAGCGTCGGGTCGTCATTGCATTTCAGGATTATTACCCCATTCAGCCACCCAGCGCCATCAAAAGTGGGCATGGGCACTGTGGGGTCTTCCTCCATCCGTGCAAGCAGGGAGTCGACGAGCCGCGCGTGGACCAGTTTCCACTGCGCCGCCGTCGTCTTCCCGTTCTCATCACGTCTGCTGATGAGAGCTACGATCAGGTGTCTCTTGGACACATCGCTGACCTTTGAAGCATTGACAGACCTCTGCTTCGCCGTTTTCGGTGGTGGTGGGGGTGGTTCCGCTCTCTTGGGCCCGCGCTGCCATTTGCCTGCCGGGGTGGCGGTGTTGTCGGTCGAGCGCTGCCTCTTGGTAGCTAGCAACTCCTCCACCTTATTAGCGTTTTCACTAGTGGAAGCCTTCATTTGAGGCAACCGTGCGTAGTATCTACGGCCCTCTTCCACCTTTAGCTCGGCCCAAGCTAGCTTGGATTTCTCCTCCGGGGAGATATCTGCCTTGCCTTGTAGCCTGCTAAAAATCTTCAGGGCCGCCTTATGCTGAGCTTTTGCCCTCATCCCCTCCCTCGAACGCTTCGGCCCTTCCCTACGCGGGCAGCTGAAACCTGGTTCAGGCGAGCGGAGAAGGCATTCCTCTTCAGTTTTGCTGATGGACAGCACGCTCTCCAGGTCCGAGTCTGTCTCGACTACGGCACCTGCGCGGCTCATCCTACAGCGAATTTTTCCGGCAGTAGTATTACAACTAACATGACCTGCTCCCGTCACGTCAGAGGTGTGACCGCTGGCGACCCGCAGAGAGGATTGCTCCTCTCCGTGCCCGCCGGTGGTAGCAGCCACGCTTCCCACCGACGTTTGGGTTGACATCCTAACCCTTGCTTCATCTTTTGTCCCCTCCATGGTTGGCCCGAAGGTCCATGCGGCTAATGTTTTTCGGGGGAGCCACACCCTAGCGTTTTAGGGCTGACCGCCAGGCACCTCTAGCCATGGCTCTGACCCAGCTCCCCCGACTCGAGATCGAGAGGACGCTGAATCATTGCCTTAGCTAGACACTGCATTGCCTTGTACAGAGCAAGCGACAATGTATTACCCTTGTCCCGGATAATGCAGTGCCCATTGCCCAGCCGGCACACTCGGGGAGGGTTCAGCTAGAGGGTTTTTTGCCAGCCAAGAATATATATACTTTATGGGGTCGTAAACGCTTCCTGCTGTGTATTACATACATACATTTTTTCAACAAATCTAAAATACACCTATACTCTTCGAATACCGGGTATAATTAAGTCGAACCTTTTCGGAGATTTTTATCTACACGGCTGTGTGCGAGAGAGAGAAGGAATGAGTCTGCGCTTGGAAGGCCACCGAAATTTCATTTGTTCTTTCTGACTATATTTATGATCTGATCTGATTCAGATTTAATACTCTGATAGATATGGTAATTTTCTATGATTCTGCGTTTTTGGTTTTCCCGTATCTTCAAAATTGTAGATTTTCGTCTTTTACGGGGGCGGAAGGGGGCATGGCCAAATTTTGAAACAAACTCGTCTCGGTTTGATATCACAGGAGCATGGATAGAAAGTTTGGTTGATCTAGCTGTTGGGGCACGGGGTATTTCGAAGCAAAAAGGTAAACAAATTTGTGTAGCATTCCATTTATTTTCGTGAGATAAAATATTAGAGAGAGCTTTAAAAAAACTTTGTGTTCTTGCTTCGCGTTTTCCCTGCATTCGCCGGCTGTTTTTTTATCGTTGCCCATTCGTCATTTCGTAGTGTTGTCAATGGTGTTGTTTCTGGGTGGTGGCGTTGCCGTATGCGCCTACGTGGCCGTTTGTATTTAAATTTCGGCGGCAACATTCCCCCCCCCGTGAAGGTCCTTCGGATGTTCACCTTCTTTAAAGCCGACATCCAAGACTGCTAATTTGGCCACTGGGCGGACCATTATCCCTTTGGGTGTCCATACTGTAGCTCTGCGAACTTGTCCATCTTTGGCTGTTACTACGTCGCTAATACGCCCCTTTGGCCACAGGTTCCTAGGCAGCTGGTCGTCAATAACGATGACTATATCTCCTATAGCTACTGGCGGGCGTTTGGTGAACCACTTGCTGCGTCTAGTCAGTGTTGGTGTATATTCTTTTACCCAACGCTTCCAGAATTGATCGGCGAACAGTCGCGATTGATGCCAACGCAGCCTTAGATCAGTGTTGTCTTCTGTCATTGGCTTGTAGCCACTCGGTGATCCTAGAAGCAGGTGATTTGCAGTAAGGGCATCATCGTCTGCTGAATCTATGGAGACAAAGGTTAGTGGTCTGGAGTTAATAATGGTTTCAGCTTCCATTAGAGCGGCTCGGAGGGTCTCATCATTGAAATTATTTGATGGGCAGATCGGTTTTAGGACAGTCTTCACAGATCTAACTAGTCGTTCCCATGCTCCTCCCATGTGGGGTGCAGCTGTTGGGTTGAAACTCCATTTAATAGCTTCGTAGTGGATGGTGATTTCATCAAAGTTGATTTGCTTCAGTTCCTCCTTTACGACCTTTTCAGTGGCTCTGAAGTTAGTTCCATTGTCGGAGAAGATTTCTTTTGGAGTCCCACGGAGGGCCATGAAATTCTTCAGGCACATTATACATGAGCTTACGTCAAGCTTGTGTGCTACTTCTAAGTGTATTGCTCTCAATGTGAGGCATGTAAATAGGACTCCCCAACGCTTTTCCTTGTGCCTTCCAACGTTCACTAATATGGGACCGAAATAATCGACACCTGTATATGTAAAGGGTCTTTCAAAGCAGGCTAGTCTGGCAGCTGGTACAGGTGCCATTTGGGGTATCTTTGGTGTCGAATTGGCGATTTTGCATTTTTGACATCTCTTACGTACGGCTTTGTATAATACTCGTAGAAGTGGTATATAAAATGTGCTTCGAATTAGGTTGATAGTTGACTCGTGGAGCATGTGGTGAGATTTTTCGTGGTAGTACTTTGCTACTAGAAAGGCGACTCTGCACTTTTTTGGCAATACGATGGCGTCTTCTTTTGGATTCAGGCGATCTGCTCTTCCTTGTACACGTATGATGTCTTCTGCGTCTAGGTAAACGTTCAGGGCAATTAATGGGCTTGACTTGTCCACAGCTGAATGGTTTTTAAGGGAGCCGATTTCGATAGAATATGCTTTGGACTGCGATTGTTTAAATAGCCACGACTTTGCTGCATGTATGATTTCAGGACTCAAAGATTTTGGCAGTGATTTTCCGGCGCATTTTGCTCGTAGCCTTTGCATATAAAGGATGAAGATCGCTACGGCCCTATATAGACGTCTCCAGTCCGAAAAATATTCCACTGCAAAATCGAAGTGCTTAAGTTTCGTTATTATGAAGACATGTTTACGTAATTCGGATTGGTCGGTATTCTTATCAAAAACGACATCTTGGTGTGGCCATTTTTCTTCCGATTGTCTAAGAAATTGTGGGCCTTGGATCCATCTGGATGCATCGGGAGTTTTGAAGAATTTTGTAGCTGAGTCTGCAACGTTCTCCTTCGTAGGAATCCAGCGCCACTGATTACGGTTGGTGTTATCCATGATCTCACCAACTCTATGCATAACGAAGGATTGAAATTTTCGAGGGTCCATAGTTAACCATTGAAGAACGGTTTTAGAGTCGGACCAGTATGTGCTTGTATCGACTCTAAGTCCTCGAGTGTTAATGGTTCTTTTTGTTAGTCCCACTCCCATTACGGCTGCCAAAAGCTCCATGCGTGGTATTGAGACGGGTTTCAATGGTGCGACTTTACATTTGGCTGCTACTAATACCGTGTCGATGTCTTCTCCTCTCTTTATGCGAAGGTAGGTGACTGCGGCATACGCGTCTTCGCTTGCGTCTACAAATGTATGCACGTCGATCTTGTCTGCATTAGGCAGCAGGTGGGAGTAGTAGCGAGGAAATTCCAGTTCTCCAGCTTGAAGAAGTACGCTTTTCCATTGTGTCCAAAATGTAAGGAGTATATCTGGAAGCTCTTCGTCTCATGTTATTCCAGCTCGCCATAGTTTTTGGAGTAGCATCTTCAGACCAACGGTATAGCATGATAACAGGCCCAGTGGGTCGAACACGGACATCAATACTTCTAAGGCTTTGCGTTTTGTTGGGGCTGTTTCACTATTCAAAACGTCTCTTTTCAGTCTCGCAAATCTGAAAATATACATAAAACCGTCTCTGGAGGGTTCCCAATACATCCAAAGTACCTTTTCCGGTCCCCCTAATTCTTTTGGGTGTTGGTTGTCGATTTGTCGTTCTCCAAAGTATTGAAGTACAGAGGTCGAGTTGGAATTCCAGTTTCTTATGGTGAATCCTCCTTTAGCATGGATATCTCGGACTGCGGATGCAACTGCAATTGCTTCATCGTCGTCTTTGTAGCTGTCAATGAGGTCGTCTACGTAGTGCGCTTTTGTAATGGACTCGTATGCTCTTGGATTTAGATTTTTGAATTCTTTCGCGTTTTTGTCGCGTACATGGTGAGCAATACAAGGGGCGCAGCTAATTCCAAATGTCATTGAGCGCATGACGAATATTCTTGGAGTTTTATTCTCTTTACGGAGCCATAAAAATCGTTGAGCATGCATGTCGCTATCTTGAATGGTAACTTGATGGAACATTTCGGCGATATCTGCACACACGGCAATTTGGCCGACTCTGAATGCCATTAGAACATCGGTCAGTGGAATAAGATAGTCAGGTCCGTTTAAAATAAAATCATTTAGTGATTTTCCATGACTCTTGGCAGCTGCATCCCAGACTAGCCTTATTTTACTTGGTTTATTTGGATTTAAGGCAATAAAGATCGGCAGATACCATACGCGACCCATCTGGTTAGCTGCGTCTTCGGGCTCGAGTTCAAATGCGTACCCTTTTGATATTAGATTATCAATTTGGCCCTGTATTTTTTCGAACAGGTCTGGATCTTTGCTAATTTTAGCTCGTAGACATTCAAGGCGCTTCAAAGCAGCAGAGTAGCTTTCCGGTAGGATGGCTTTCTTATCTCGCCAAAGCAGGCCAACTTGATAATGGCCGTTAACTTTTTTACAAGTTTCTTCGAGAATAGTCATGGCCTTTTTGTCATCTTCAGAGTGGAGCTCCCGTGGTGTGATTGGGTCTACGTTAAAACTCTCCTTAACCGCTTTGTCGATTTCACTCCAATTACAGCTACAATGATGCAAGGAAATATGTCTGTTTGTATTACTTGTTCCTTGGATGCACCATCCTAGTGTACACTTCGATGCGATGGGTGCGTGTCGTCGTCCTTCACGAATTTTACGGGGTACTGCCAAAGCCCAGTTGTTGGAACCAATTAGGAGCATTGGTTGTGCGTTTGAGTAGGATTTTATTGGCAATCCTTGTAGGTGGGAATATTTGTTGCATAGTTTGCTGACATCGACACTTTGTTTTGGTAGCGCAAGATTTTTTACTGAACGTACATTATTGAGCCAAAACATTTTGTGGCATCCCGGTTCTGATATTTTTATGTGAGCTCGAACGGATGTGTTCTCCACTCGAGTGGTTTCGCTGGTCCATTGCAGGCAAAGTGGTTCGGGAGTCGAGGAAACCTGAAGAATTCCCATAATGCTGTCATCGATTAGCGTAACGGATGAGCCTTCATCCAAAAAGGCGTAAGTGTCAAACGTAACTCCGTTTCCGTGCAGTGTGACGGGCAAAATACGGAAGTATTGTTCTTCTATGTTGCTATCTTTCAGGTGGGCACTGACGAGTTCGGCCTTGGGTGCGTCTTTATGAAGAAGTGGGTGATGCTTAGATTGGCAGTTATCGATGCCACAATCTCGTTTGGAGAAACATTTGCGGCGGTGGGTCTTCAGGCATCTATAGCACGCCTTGCTTTCGTTGATAATGTGCTGCCTCTCCTCGACGGTCAACATCTGAAATTTCTCACACTGGGCAGCGTGGTGCTCGGCAGACTTGCACATTACACAGATGAGAATTGACGTAGCTTCTTGTGGCCGATCGTCTTCTGACTGAAAGTTTTCGTTACTGTCCAATCCATGGCGAACCTGTGCGTGAGTGTTGACGGTGCTAGTCCTTGAGCTTGGTCCAGGTATAACGGTTGATGCTGCTTCGGCTAACTTGTATAACCAATCGCTGAATGATTTGATGACTGGGATGACGTCACTGCGAGGGTGCATGGCCCAGTTTAATTTTTGTTGAGTGGGCAACTTATCGACGAGTTCGCGGAGCAGTAATGGGTTGTCCAGGTGTGAGTTCAATTTGCAGGCCTCCATAGTTGCACACGCGTTGCGTACTGCCATTGCAAAGTCTATAAAAGATTCCAATTTATCTTTGTGTACGTTGATTTTTCTAATTTTATCAATCAAACGGTCAAGGATTTGTTCCGGTCGTCCAAAGAAGGTTTTTAGGGTATTGATCACTTCTGGGACTAATGCTGGCAGCAGCAGCTTATCACGCACCAACTCATAAGCTTTTCCCTTAAGACACTTCTGGAGCCGAAGCATGTTTTCTGCATTCGAAAAGCCGGCCACTGCGCAGCTGTTCTCGTACATGCTTATGAAGATCGGCCAGTCCTCCGAATTGCCGTTAAACGTGGGCAGATCCGGTGGTAGTACTTGTCTTGCAGCTAACTGGGAGGCACTTGGTCCAATTGATGGGAACGAAATAGCCTGTGTTCCCTGCTCTTGTGCAAGAACCATGTATTTCTGCTCTATGTACCTTTTTTCAGCTTCGCGTGTCTCTTCCAGCATTGCCAACATCAAGGAACTTGAGCTGGTATGTGTGTGTGTATGCTGGGTCAGCTTGTGTGGATTTTTTTCTAAAAGTAGTTTTAATGTATCAACATTGACTTGGTCAACTTGCATGGTGTCCAAAGGACTGATGTTTTCCGGATCTTGGGGCTGTCCGCCACCGTTACTGGTTGAAGCGCGATCACTTGCTGGTGCCTTGCATGCGGCGCATGTCCATTCCAACTGCGCAATAGTGCTGTTCACACCAACACAAGCAAAGTGGTGCCAAGTCTTGCATTTGTCGCATTGCACCCAGTTTTGGACGCCTTCTGTTATACGGCTCTTTTTGCAGACGCCGCAGACCGTATCGTCTCGTTCTATAGGCATTTTAGTCTATATGTTATAGACTTGTGCACTTTAACTTAGTTTTGTTGTGTTTGCTTGTATTCGGCGCGATCTACTACAACAAAGTTATTACACATACATGGCTTTTACACTTGTGTGTGTATATGTAGGCAATTATGTATGCGTGCGGCTTTGTGTATTTCGCAATTTGTTGAAATCCAAACGTGGTTCACGATTATGTTTGTTGTTTGTGCGTAATAAAAGTTTTTTTAAAGAATGTTGGGGCACGGGGTATTTCGAAGCAAAAAGGTAAACAAATTTGTGTAGCATTCCATTTATTTTCGTGAGATAAAATATTAGAGAGAGCTTTAAAAAAACTTTGTGTTCTTGCTTCGCGTTTTCCCTGCATTCGCCGGCTGTTTTTTTATCGTTGCCCATTCGTCATTTCGTAGTGTTGTCAATGGTGTTGTTTCTGGGTGGTGGCGTTGCCGTATGCGCCTACGTGGCCGTTTGTATTTAAATTTCGGCGGCAACAGCCAGGTTATTTGTTTTGAGCGAGAAGCATATGAATTCGTGGACAACGTTGAAGAGTGCGCTCTTAAGAGAGTTTAAGTCGAGAGTCAATAGCAAACAGATACATATGCAGCTCAGTGAGAGTAAACGACGATCCAAAGAGAGTGTTCTGGAATATTTTTATCGCATGAGAGATATTGCAGCGCGAGGCAATGTGGAAGACGACGCGCTTATGCAATATGTAATCGACGGTATTGACGAGATGGCTTTAAACAAAACAATTTTATATGGTGCGAAAATTATGAGTGACTTTAAGAATAAATTAAGAGATTATGAGAAAATAAGCGATAAAATAAAAAAGAGTGACAAAGCTGGAAGAGAGAAGAAGATGCCGTTTGGGCAAAATAGTACCCAAGTGAGCAAAAAAGA